>CABHPR010119072.1:0-10982 GCA_902168415.1 Peromyscus melanophrys
GTGTGTGTGTGTGTGTGTGTGTGTGTGTGTGTGTGAGAGAGAGAGAGAGAGAGAGAGAGAGAGAGAGAGAGAGAGAGATATTCATGTATTCATTTTTATCAGTTCTGTTCCTGACTGAACCCTGACTAATACAATAGCTAATACTTCATATGCAAATTTTAAAAATAAAAAGATATAACATTCATGAAGTCAAAAACATTTACTTGTTCTGAGCATTGTTTTTCAGAACACCCTGTTCTTGTTGCATTAGTGACTGCACTCATTAATTTTTCTTTGTTTTCTTCTCTCCCCTCTATTGCCACTGTTTGTTATTTGCCCTTTTTGCAACATTGCAGGTTGAACGGAGGGCTTTGTGAAGTTTAGGCAAGCACTGTAATACTGAGCTGTATCCTTGGCCCTCCTTCTATTTTGTATTTTGAAATGAGGTCTTGTTAAGCTACCCACTGTGTAGCCCAAGCAGCCCCTGAATTTGCCATATCTTTCTGCCTCATTCTTCCTAGCATCCATATTTACAGGCTTGCAACATCAGCCCTGGTTTGCCTTGTGTTTTGATTTCTGGCTTACATGTATTTGTTTATTTGTGTGTGTGTGTGTGTGTGTGTGTGTGTGTGTGTGTGTGTGTGTACATGGACCTGCCCGAGGAGGCCTTTAATATCATCCCTGGGAAGTGATCCAATGACAGGGTCTCTGACTGGCCTAGAACTCACCGAGTGGGCTAGACTAACTGGCCGGTAAGCCCAAGGGGTCTGCTTGTCAGTGCCTCCTCAGCTCTGGGGTTTTAGTGCATGCCAGCAAGCCCAGCTTTTCTTCTCTTTTATATGGGTTTGGGGAATTAACTCAGGTCCTCTTTTCCACAAAGCATGCACTTTACCAGCTGAGGCTCGTATCCCCAGCCCGTGGTTTTGTTTTTCATTCTCTTTGTTGTCTGGGTGTTCTTGAATCTCTACTTACATTTCATAGTGCATCATGTAATGTCAGCCATGGTGTCATACATCAGGGACTGAAACGGGGTTTGTGTTGAGTTCAAGGCCAGCCTGTGCTACATGGTGAGCTCTAGCCTACTTTTAGAAACTAAAGTGAGAGAGACAGAGGGAAGATGCTCATTCAGGGTTTTTGTTTTGTTTTGAGGCTCTGTGTAGCCGAGGCTAGCCTGATCCACCTGCCTCTGCCTCCTGAGTTCTGGGATTTGTGCTACCACACCTAACTTTGACTTACTGATTGGTAGCTTCAGCATAGGAGGTCAGGCTGCTGGGTGCTGCCACACTTAGCCAGCCCTAGATTTCTTAACTGTCACAATGCAAACAAATTTTATTCTAATTTCTTAATCTCTTTTACTTAACATTTACATAATATTTTGAGGTACAGTATCTTTTTGAATGTGTTACATTAATGAATTTATTTGTCCTAGTAATAAATACCAACCACTTTACTTTAAACTTAGGAAAACATCTAAACACACTTTTATGGAACACTTTTACTAATAATAGCACATTTCAAAATCTGTAATTGTATCACATTCCATTTGTAGTGACCAGATGCATCTTCATGCGTTTGGACCTTGTTATAGTCAACCATATGTTGTTTGTTCAACACTTATAGCTCAATGATGGATCTGGGAATTCATGTACTTTGCTACCAAGTTCCTTTCCATCCTGATGCACGAGACTTTTTGTTGATATTAGTAATGAAGGGCTGCTGAAGGACTGTGTCCTTTCCCAAATGGCTCAGGTTTCCATTGGCTTTGCTGAGTTAATCTCCTGTCACACTGTAGCTTTCCTTTTGAAGAGTGTTTGAATATCTGCTTTGGAAAAAGCACTGTGCCAAATCTAAGAAGCTAATTTTGATCTCACCCAGCCATTTACTTCAGGACCTCAAGGGACAGACCATCCCCTGACCTTTTAAAGCCCTGGATTCATGATATTTCTAATCTATCCTTGTATTGGTTAGTTTTTGTTAACTTGACACAAACTAGAGTCACCTGGGAAAACAGGACCTCAACTGAGGATTGCTGTCATCAGATTAGCCTGTGGGAAAGTCTGGAGACAGTTTCTTGATTAATGATAAATATGGGAGGGGCCAGCCCACTGGAGGAGGTCCCCCCCCCCCCCGCATTGATTGTATAAGAAAGCAGTCTGAAAAAAAAGAAAAGAAAAGAAAGCATTCTGAGCAAGCCATCGAGAACCAGCCACGGTCTCTGCTTCAGTCCCTGCCTTGGCTTCACTCAGTGATAACCTCACCTAGCCTGTAACCTCACACAAACCCTCTCCTCTCCAGGTTGCATTTGGTCAAGCTGTTGGTGACAGCAACAGGAAGCAACCTGTGCCAATCCCTACCAAGTTGTTTTTCCCTCATCTCAGATCAGAAAACAGAGTCATTTCACTGTCCCTTAGTCTGGTTCCTTTTTCTCACACCTAATTTTCATTTTTCTTCTGAAGACCACTAAGCTCTGCATGAAAGAGTCAGAACAAAGAAAGCATACATCCTTGTGCTTTCCTGTCCCTTCCAGACGTCTAGTGACAAGGAGTACTGCCCGGGGTTTAGAGAGGTGAGGCACAGGCTGCAGTGTCCTGTGTCACTCTGTGGATTCCTAGGAATCTGGAAGGGTCTGAATGTTGGGCTTTGAGCATCATCATTGCCCCGGATACCAACCCTCTGAGTGCTGGGGAGCTCCCGACACCACTGGGTGTGGCAGGGAAGCTTCCAGGGAGGCTGGCCCCTGATGTGCACCCTCTGCTTTCCCCATGTGCATTTGTGCACTGTTTTCTGCTGATATGTTTGATGAAGATTGCTTTTTGTGTTTCATTTTCTAGTTACGAGAAACCTCCTCCTGGGTTTATAAAGGTAAGCAATTGTAGGCTTGGTTACTCTATTAAATATACTTTGGGGTTTAGTGGTTTCCTAGGAAGAAATGGTGTGATTTTTTTTTTAATCTCCTTGTATGGAAACACTGTTTCTTTTCTACAGAGAACCAGGGTGAACCCTAATTTTGGACTTTGTCACAACCAAAGCCTGTATCTACCTTTCTAGAAATTAAATCAGCTATCATTCCCTGTCCTAAGGAACTAGTGCAAACACACGGGGGTCCCTGAGCCTCAGGGCCCTTTCTGTCTCTGTGGCAGTATCTTCTAGAAGCTCTGCTGTGCATTTTCCTTGTCTGCCTCATTCAGCCAGCTCCTCAGTACATTTAGGGGTCTTGAGAGCCCTCAGCTCAGCTGTGAAGATGCCTGAAAGGACGACACTGCAGCCTCAGGGCGGACCCCTGCAGCCTCCAGCAGGGTCAGGGTGTTTCAGTAGCAGGGACACAGAGAAGCAGCCAAGGAACAGAAGACTTCCGTAAAAGAAATGTAAATAACCAGAAAGCAGAGAAACACTCTGGTTCTAAATACAGTTATTCGCTGGTGAAAATCTCCATCAGAGTCACAGTGACCTTTAAGAGAAAAGGTGAGGACAGACTCCTCAAGGTTGTCTTCTGACTCCTCAACTGTATCATGGGAAGAGTTTGCCTTCCCCCCAGAAGTGTAGTTTTCTAAGAGCTGTTTTAATGTAACACTCATCTCTAGTGTTCTAGGATGCCTTTCCTCCTTCCACAGATTGTGAGAGAATGAAACCTGTGTGACCTATTTCGGGTCAGAGTGTGGAGGTCACCCGTCCTTCCTGCATGGAGCGTGTGCTGGTTCTCTGGTATACTTCTTGCCCTGATAGCTTGTCTCGCCAGTTCCCAGGGATGTTATTAAGGAGGCATTGTCACACAGTTAAGAGGAAGCCAGACAACCAGAGCCTCCCGTGCAGGAAGCAAGGACCAAGTCCTGTTTGGGTTTTGGTTTGTTGGGTTTTTTGGTTTCAGTTTTGTTCTTTTGGTTCTGGTTTTGTCCTGTTGTTTACATACTCTTGTCTTCCTGTAGGAGGATGAGACGAAGCCGGAAGACTGTATACCAGATGTGCCGGGCAATGAACATGCCAGGGAGTTTCTGGCTCATGCACCAACTAAAGGACTTTGGATGCCACTGGGGAGAGAGGTCAAAGTTATGCAGTGTGAGTGTGCAAGGGTTTGAGTGACATCTCTGTGGCAGTCTGTCTTCTGTCACTAAACAAGATGCATGAGGGTGGTTAAGTCATGAACAGGTTTATTTGGCCCATGTTCCCATGGCTACAGGGTCTACGCAGTGCAGCATCAGCATCTTGGCCTATGTGCCCTGCTTGCATCATACACAATGGAGGGTGTTCTGAAGGGAAACACATGCAGGGAGTGACGAGATGGGTGTACAGTCACTCCAGACCTGGCCTACCAACCCATTAGCGAGGATTTAGTCCCCTTGATCAAAACCTGCCTCTAAACTCTAACTAAGCTCCACATCTTGAAGGGTCTCCTACCCTGTACTACCACATCGCTGACCAGGTTCTCAACATGAACTTTTGGGGGACATACCAGATCCAAACCACAGCACGCCTCTGTACACACTGGGTATGTGCTGTACATGACAGAAGACCTGGGTTTGGTTCCCAACACCCACACGATCACTCACAACAGTCCATAATTCCAGTTCAGAGGCTAGGGTACTTTCTTCTGCCCTCTGAGGACACCAAGCACACATGTAGTATAATACATACAGGCAAAACACTCATAGAAATAAATAAGTAAACAAGAAAAGAAAGACTTATGAAGGTTATCTCCTGGCCCATCTTGAGGGACCTCTGTATGTATTCTTCATTAAATGGACTCCCATTGATGCCATGTTTATGGATTGTCAGAAGTCCTCTGGTGCCCCCAGCAATGTGTTCTTGTTCATATTTGCATATAATAATGTACAGTTTCTGAAGGAAGGCAAGGCCTTCTTGTGTGTGTTTTCTCACAGCCATTTTCCCACTTCTTCACCATATGACAGAAGCTGCAGGTCCTACAAAGCAGACCACGCATGCACAGGAACCTGCATGTGTTCCTTGGCTCTGGTGGAAGAAAAGTGGTTCTGGGCCAGAGGGATGGCTCAGTAGTTAAGAGCACTGGCTGTTTGTCCTGCTTTCTGTTGCCATGATAAAGCTACCATGTACAAGGCAACTTAAAAAAGTGTTTAATTTGGGGGCTTTCTTCAAAGGTGAGGCTGTGAACATCAGGCTGCAGGCAGGTGTGGTGCTGGGCAGTCGCTGGGAGCTTGTGTCTCAAGCATGTTCCACAAGCATGAAGCAGAGAACTTACTAGGAACAGCGTGGGCTTTTGAAACTTCAGAGCCCAACCCCAGTGACCCCACCTACTCCTTCCCAAACAGTTCCACCAACTGGGGGCAAAGAGGATGGGGATCCCATTCTTAGCACCTTCGTGGCAGCTCACAACCGCCTCTAACTCCAGTTCTGGGAAATCCAGTGACCTCTTCTGGCCTCCCTAGGCACCAGGCATGCATGTAGTGCATAGACAGACAGATGTGTAGGCAAAACACCTATATACATAAAATAATAACATAAAGCATTGAAGAAATATATAAAAGAAAAAAGGTTCACAAAGTGCTAAGCCTACTGATCACAGCCCCGCCCCCATCCAATCTCCATCTGTGTCTGTGTTCTCTGTGGTACACTGTCTCACTTGTGCAGTGTGCCCTCTGCTGCTGAGCTGTCACTAGTCCCTTGGGCCTGCCACCACAGCTCTGCGTTCAGGTTCTCATTCATACTGGGGGGTCCTAAGAGCGCACTACTGATAGCATCCTTCCTGCTCTCGCTTTTACTGCGGACCGCACTTGGAATTACAAGGATCATCTTTTTGGCTTCTTGTCGTTTTGAGATGCCATCTCCTTAGACAGCCCAGAGTGGCCTTGAATTAGCAGGTCCTGTTTCGTCAGCTTCCTGAGTGCTGGGGTCTTATGGGTCTGCACCTCCTCTGTGCCAGCACATCACCTTCACTTTAAGATGATTTTGAGCAAAACTAATCCGTACTTGGATGTGTGTATATCCAGCCATGCTCCTTGGCATTTCACATCCCCTGAGTCTTGCTGACATACAGCATTAGTGTAGGATGTGGTCATTCTTCCAGAGGCTGTTTTGGATGAGTGAAGGGAAGGTTGAGACAGGGTCCCTTGCCACAGCACTTGTTAGCCTGGATCTCCAGGTAGGCCTGCCACATCCTCCCTAGTACTAGGTGTGTCTTTCTGTAAGTTAAAGTGGCAGGTACACAGGAGGACAGGAATCCCCAACACCCATGTTAAACTATGGAAGTGGCTGTCCTCGTCTGTAGCTCCAGCATACCAGGAATCCCACTAGATGGTGGAGACAGCCTCAGCATACCAGGAATCCCACTAGATGGTGGAGACAGCCTCAGCATACCAGGAATCCCACTAGATGGTGGAGACAGAGCCTCAGAACTTGTTGGCCAGCCAGCCTCGCCCAAACAGCAAGTTGGTGGTAAACCCTGTCTGAAGGGAATAAGGCAGAGAACTGATAGAGGGGCACATGACTTCCTGTCTGGCCTTGACTTGAGTCGTGCACTCACACATGCACATGCCACAGAGAACTATTACTCCCTTTTAGAACGTGCATTCTGCGGTTGCTTAGCATGGACCAAATCAGCTCATCTTTGCAACACTCCTGCTTCCTGACCTCCTTGGTCAGCACTTAAGAACAAGTGTCACGTGGCTCACGTCCCCAGGCAGCTGCCTGGTTTGCCTCAGAGCTGGATGGAATGAGAAGACGTCAGGGCACTACTGGGACCCCATCACTGCTTCACACACCTCAGGCTGCCACACCTAATGCCACACCCATGTTGAGTGAAGTCCTTTGAGTTGTATGTTTGCTTTTGTTGACTAGAAGCATGTACATACGTGTTTGTTACACCGGTTCCACGGGACCCAAACCTCTTTAAACACAAACCCTTTCTCTCTTTCTCAGGTTAAGTTACATAGTTCCAATGGCACTACATTTTTAAGAGAATCTCTGCTCTTGCTTAAAAACAAGGCTCAAGCTGGAGAAGCAGCTCCGCGTGGCCTGCATGCTGCTCTTGCAGAGGCCCGTAGTCGAGTCCCCAGCACCCACGCCAGGTGACTCACAACCACCTGTAACTCCAGCTCCAGAGGATCCCACACCCTCATCTGGCCTCTTCAGTCAGTGCACTCACGTGTACAAATGCACACTCAGATACACACACACATAATTTAAAAATAATTAAAAAACAGAGTCAAGTGTTACGGTGCATGCCTTTAAGCACCGCAAGTGAGAGGCAGGCAGTCTGAGTTTAAGGCTAGCCATGGTTATACAGTGAGACTCTGCCTTTAAAAAAAGAAAAAAATGAGGCTTCCTAAAGCTTGATATAGTGGTGTGTGCTGGAAGTCCTGGCATGTCAGAGGCAAGTATCACTTAAGTCTAGAAATTTGAGCCTGGACTCTGTAGGGGGCTGGGGTGGGGACTCTGTACATGGTTTACTCAACCTAAGATACTATTGTAGTGAAGCTGGAGATTTTACCCAGAGCCTTGGGCATGCAAAGCCATTCTCTCTCACTGATCTAAATCCCTAGCCCTCAGAATCAGAGCCATCTCACAAACAGAAAGGATTCCCTCTGCTCCCCTTTTAGCTGTTTTCATGTGTCTGTGTGTGCTTGCATGAGTTCATGTGCACCACCTGCATACAGCAGCCCGTGGAGCCAAAAGAGGGCAGTGGATCCCCTGGAACTGGAATTGTAGGTGGTTGTGAGCTACCATGTGGGTGCTGGGAATCATGGCCGACCCTCTCTTCAGCCCCTGCTGTACTCTGAAAAGTGGAGTGTAATACACTAAGAGTATTGGATTGCCTCCTAAATATTTGATGATGGAACATTTACTCCTAACTTCACAAGATTCAAGGAAGCAATTAGTTACCCTTCATTATTTTCTGGGACCTTTGTGTTTTCATCCGTTAATCCTTTGTGTTTTAGAATTGGAGTCTAATGAAAACATTAATCTACTGAAATGTTATCTCAGTGAGGTGAGACCATATTTTACAGAATTGTTTTTCTTTGGCTTTAGGTTGGCGTTGCAAACGGTATGGCCATCGAACAGGTGACAAAGAATGCCCTTTCTTTATCAAAGGCAACCAGAAGTTGGAACAGTTCCGAGTTGTAAGTAAACCCTGCACTACCAATATTAACGTTATCACAGATGGTAAATGTTAGGAGATAGGTAGTCACTAGTGAACATGGGCTCTATAACTACATACATCCCTGTTATGCATTTGCGACAGATAACCTCTTTAACAAAAAGCTAACTGGGGGCTGGATATGTAGCTCCTATGGTAGAGTGCTTGTGTAGCATGCACAAAGCCCTTGTTCCAGCCCCAGCACCACCTAAAGCAAGCGTGATAGTCCATACCTGTAATGCCATCACTTGGGAGGTAGGGACAGAAAGATCATGAGTTCAAAGTGAGCCTTAGCTACTGAGTGAGTTTGAGGCCAGCCTGGGCTAAATAAGGCCCTATCTCAGAAGGGAAAAAAGAAAATGGAGGGAGAAGACTCCTATTCAAATGCTCTATTTAACAGGTCCGCAGTCTGGCATGGGAACTGAAAGTTCAAGACTAACCTGAGCAGCTTAGTGAGCGCTTGTCTCGATTGAGAAAGGAGGTTTCAAAGGGCTGGAGGTGGATACAGACGGCTCGGTGGTGGATGCTTGCCTAGCATGTGCAGAGCCTGAGTTCAGTTCACAGCACTGCAGAAAAAGAAAACCAAAGACAGATAGATACTCTTACTTAACCTGAGGAACAGTGACTCATTTTCTCAAACCCAACACCATGTATTCAACCCTTCTTTGTAGTGTACGGTATATAAATTCAGGGATTTTCGTACCCATGGAAACTTAGATGTGCCTTGTGAACTGGAAATGTGTGTTTACTGAGATGACCATCTCCCATTGTACTTTCCTGAATCACGTCTTAGAGGTGTGCATTCACATCCAGTAACTAATTCTGCCAAGTAAGGCACAACCTGTGAATGTACTAAGGTTATCGGTGTATCCAAACTGAGGCCAACGGGGCCAGGTGTGGTGAGCCCTGTCTGCAGTCCAGCTCCTGAGAAACAGCAGAAGGACCTTGTGTGAGGCCAGCTTGGGGCCTGTAGCAAGAGCCTATCTCACAAAACAAAACATCAGTACATGGCCTAGTGGATAATACCGCTTGCCAAGCAAGCACAAGAACAGGAGTGTGACTCTCCATCATCTCTGCAAATGCTGGGTGGGCATAGCAGCCCACCAATGCCAGCCCTCAGAGGGTAGAAGGGGATCTCCGAGGAAACTAGCTGGCTAGAATAGCTGTCTTGGGGACTCTGGGTTCAATTGAGATACCTTGTCTCAGTGAATAAGATGGAGGACACTGGGGAAAGATTCCTGAAGTCAGCCATGGGCTTTGGCTTTCACATATGCATGCACACACACACACACACACACACACACACACACACACACACACACACACACAAAATAAATGTTAAAATAATAATAATGGGGCTGGAGAGATTGCTCAATGGTTAAAGGCACTTGGCCCTTCTTCTGAAGGACCCAAATTCAGTTTCCAGCACCCATATCAGGCAGCTCACATCTGCTGTAACTCCAGTTCCAGGGTATATGACACCCTCTTCTGGCCTCCATGGGCAGCCCCACATACATGGCATACCTTCACACATGCACTTAAATAAAAACTAAAATGTTGTTTAAAAAATGACATAAAAGCACACAGATTTGCAAAGAACAAGAGTATGTTATTCAAATCAAAGCAACAGTACACATTAGGAAAGAATCTACTGTTAAGATTGGCACAGGAGAGCTGGCCATGGTGGCACACCTTTAATCCCAGCACTCAAGAGGCAGAGGCAAGCATATCTCTGAGTTCTGGGCCAGCCTGGTCTACATAATGAATTCTATGCCAGCGAGAGCTATGGAGTGCTCTTGCCTGTGGCTTCTTTTTATAGGGTCTAAAGGGTTTGGGTCACTAGGCATAGAGTGATTCTCTATTTTGATTGATAGATTGAGTTATATAACCGTTTTCTTTTTACTGAACTTGTCCCTTCCCATAATGCATCTGATTTGATCATATGCACATGCATTATACATAGGCATGAGATACTAACTAAGCATTCTCCCTAAAAGTTCACCTAGGGGCTGGGCATGGTGGCACACACCTTTGATCCCAGCACTTGGAGGCAGAGGCAGGCAGATCTCTGTGAGTTTGAGGCCAACCTGATCCACAGAACGAGTTCCAGGACAGCCAGGGCAGAGAAACCCTGTCTCAAAAAAAAAAAGTTTTTTCCTTCCTAGGCACAACTGGATCTCTACATTTATACCTTCACATTAGCCAGACTCTGTGTGCTTGGAGGTCACAGGGGAAGAGGAACTTACTGCTGGCAAACACATAGCCCAAAACAAGGGGCGTCCCAGGTTTCGAAACTAACCTCTATGCTTGCCTGCCTCAAAGGTGGTATCGTATGCCTGTAATCCCAGCACCCAGGAGAGGCAGAATTGCCTTAAGTTAGAGGTCATTATTAAAGTTTTTAAAGATTTATTTATTTTTATTTTATGTAAGGGTGTTGTTTTGCCTGCCTGTGCACCACATGCCTGCAATGCCCAAGGAGACCAGAAGAGGGCATCAGATCCCCTGGAACAGGAGTTGCAGAGGGTTGTGAGCTGTTAATGTAGATGGATGCTTGGATCCATGTCCTCAGGAAGAGCAACCAGTGACCATGTTTCCAGCCCTCCTGTATTTCTTTATATGGAATATTTAGTTATTTCCTGTATATTCTAATTGGAGAAGTATTTTATATCCTTAAAGTGTTTACAGTAATATAAAGCCTGGGTATGGTGGCACACAGCTATAATCCTAGCATTCAAGGCTGTAGCAGGAGGATTGCCATGAGTTAGAGTGCAGTCTGGTCTACATAATGAGTTCCAGGTCAGCAAAGAATTATCACAAAACATAGTGAGACTCTTATCTCCAACAGCCAAATAATAATAATAATAATAATAATAATAATAATAATAATAATAATAAT
>CABHPR010119073.1:0-22145 GCA_902168415.1 Peromyscus melanophrys
GCCGCCGAGCCTACCTGCCTCTGCGGGCCGCCGCAGGGCTGACCTGCCGCCGCCGGGCCTACCTGTCTCTGCCTGCCGCCGCCGAGCCTAACTGTCTCTGTGGGCCGCCGCCGGGCCTACCTGCCTCTGCGGGCTGCTGCAGGGCCGACCTTCCCACCGCACCAAGGCTGTGAAAAGTGTCACACCACAGGCACCGGGTTCCAGAAGCCTGTCCATAGACCAGGGACAGATCCTGATCCCCCTGCCTGGGTGCCCCCCAAACAGTTTGAGAGGCCTCAGCTCTTTACACACTCAAACTACATGGAATTGCTTCATCTTCTGAAGCTGTGTGGAGGGATGGTCTTATTCCAACAATTTATTATCTGAAACAGTTGTTCTGTCCGCATTGTACAACAGAAGTTATACTCAGTGGCTTTAGCAATAACAAGTCAGTCCTGGAAAATGATTCACGGAATGAAATCATACTTTGATTTTTTTCATAATGGATTTCAGATAAAATAGTGCTTCAGAGTATGCCAGTATCATTAGTCCATTGAATACAATTGAATATACAATGAGATAGCATTTCATTAACAGTAGAGTGGTAATCGTCAAAATGGTAGATAGCAGTGTGGTCAGTAATAATGTCGAGATAATAAACCTCATCTTCTTCTCATGGAACTGTTAACTGGTGCAGCCACTTAGCAAAAGTCTGAGGCAGTTCCTCCAAAGAATGATGATTTTTATGTCCTGGTTATTTAAACAAGACATTTGGAAATATATGCCTATAGAAACACTTGAAATTTGAATATCAGTGTGAGAATGTAGAAAATGTGGGTCAGCACGCCTTGCTCACATAACTATAAATTTATCTAGCCACTTTGAAAAGGGGAAATTTCCACAAAAGAGTCACAGTATTTTCTAGAATTTCAGATCCTGATAATCTGTTCCCAAAGGGTAGAAACGTATGTCCACAGAAATAGTTGAAAAGTATAGGCTGATATCTATAGTAAAAATGCTTTTTAATTTAAAATCTTTAAACCAGTTTTGTTTCCAAACTGATTAAAGGTTGGCCCACCAGTAGTGTATCCATAGAATTCAAGTTAAATTAACAATTACCTGATAGTACAAAATTATACTGTCTGATATATGTCCAAAACAGCAAACTAGTACACAGTTGTTTTAAATAACAAAAGTGATACAAAAATCCCCCAAATGTCATTATAAGCCAAAATTACAATACTCTACTGTACGTCTAACTAATAATGGTTTCTTTTCAGGATATTATATTCCAGGTTTATGTTATCTGGACACTGCACCACTACAAATACGAAAAATATAATTTTACTGCAGTCTTTAAATGGAGATAGATGGTGGCTTGCAAAGTGTATCTCAATAAAGCAGTTAAGACCAGCCACATGAAGATCACCAAATGCCATGACCACTTAAGGCTGATCTGTCCTCTGAGAATCTGATCTGAGGAGTAGGACTCTGGTCCTCACCATCACTCACTTTAAATGGTACAGACTGTCATGGGGTGAGCAGACTGGCAAGGGTCACGGGAACGTTCTAGTCTCAGTTCCCCAGGCATCTGGAGTACTGTGTGAGTATTTGTGCTGGTGTCCCATGCTGAGCAGAAATAACTGGCCTCATTCTCAGGCGGCAGGTCTCTCACAGTTATGCAATATGTGTTGCAAAAGGGCCAGGAATAGCCAATTGTCACACATATGGGGACATCACCTGAGACCTCTTATGGCAGGATGCATCATATGCTCCAACATCACCACCACTTCCAGTACAGACAAAGGTGACTTCTTTTCCAATAGAACCAGACATGGAGGCTTCCTGACGCAGCCCAGACTGTGCCCAGGTCTCTGGAACAGAGGAGTAGGAGACTCAGCAATATAGGTTTTCTCTCAAATAGGAAGATAGTTATGTTTCTCGTGAATCCTTAATCCCTCTGCTTTTTATGAGCAGTCACCTGAGAAGAGAATATAATGGGAGAGAGGAGGAGGAAGACCCCAGTCAAGGTGAGAATTTGCACAGTGCTGGTTCCTTAGGAGCTACAGCTACTGCAAAGACCATCCCTGTCTCTGTACCCACGTTCCCATAAATAGGACAGAGGGACCTCCCATGCAAATCACGTCCTCCCCTAGAAGGCCTCTCACCTAGTTTTCTGAGTCTTCTTTTGGGGGATCTTGGGATCATAGATTTGTTCTGGATCTGAACATTGGCTTTTCCCAGAGGAGTGAAAGGCTGATTTCCAAAGGGACAGGTATGCAGCGCCCTCTACTGTCTCCGTACAGGTCACTCAGGACAGCCTTACCTCAGGGAACTCTGGAGAGAAGCAGGGGCCCTGCCCCCTTCCCTGCACAGGAGCCTCCTACAAAGGATGCACAGACGTTTACCAGGTGAAGCCCTGATTTCAAAGATGTGTTGTCCTTAGCGGTTGACCAAGGTGGCCTTTTCTTTTTTGTGAGTTTGCTCGTCAGCACAGCAAAGGGCACAGCACAGTGGCAGACCAAGCAGAAAGAGTATGAATGGTCTGCTCCCTGGGCTTTGTTCATTGTTTGCCACTTTCTACCACGACAAGCAGGTGGTCCTCCTCTAAACCCTTTCTATCTTCCTTCTGCATCAACTGTACAAGAAGGACCCTCGATAACAGTGAAAGACAGAGGGTTTGGTTGGACATCAGCCTTCCCAGAGCCAAGCCTGGTAGTATCAATTGATTCCATCTAAGAATTGGGAACACATGGGATGGAGAGATAGCTCAGTGGTTAAGAGCACTGGCTGCTCTTCCAGAGGACCCAGGTTCAGTTCCCAGCACCCACATGGTAGCTCACTAACTGTCTGTAACTCCAGTTCTAGGGGGTCTGACACCCTCACACAGACACAGAGGCAGGCAAGACACTAATGCACATAAAATAAAAATAAATCTTAAATAAATAAAATAAGTCTTAAAAAAATTGGGAGCATTTAAACAAATGGAATTGTGAGGCATGTGAGCAGAAGTACTAACCAGAGGTAGTGAAAGGTCCCCAGCATGTTGCATCTTCTGCTATATGTGTACCTCAGTTAAATCAACCTGAATGGGAGAAATATTAAACATTTTACATCTGCCTCCAAATCAGGTTTAAACTATCAACTGAGGGACAATGCCAGATCACCATACCTTTTTAAACAGTGTTCCATATCTTCTTAGCAGTGAACTAAATTTAACATAAGATTAACCACTTCAAAAAGCAAGTCAGTGACATTACCTGCATCCACAATGTTATGCAATCCCTTTCTTAGAACAGACTAGGTGTTATGGGTAAAAACCCGGAGCCAACCATTCAGAAGGACCAAAGGTTAATACAGAGTTTCTGTATGAAGGTACCTGGAGGAGCCTGGAGAGAAACGGTTCTCATAGAGCAGCTCTGAAGGACTCAACATCCTGCTCCACAGATACTAGCTCAGCCATCTTCATTACTGTTCTATTCACAATAGCTTAGAAATGTAAACAACCAAATGTCCTACAACTGACAAATGGATAATGAGAATGTGATAAAAATACTCCATGGAATACTATTCATAGATAAAGAAAAATGACATCATATATTTTGCAGGTAAATGGATGGGACTAGAAAAGATCACATTGAGTGAGGTAAGCCAAAACTAGAAAGACAAATATCCCATGTTCTCTCTTACTGGAGGCTCCTAGCTCCAAATCTCCACATGTGAGTACATATTCTAAAAAATAAAATGAGACTAATGACAAGAAACGAGGTGCTGGTTGGGGAGCAATCAAGAGGGTAATAACAGATCAGAAGTGACTGAATAGGAGAAAGGGAAAGGCATCACCTTTGGGAGGGAGAGAGATAAATACAGAGAGAGGAGGGCAGAGGGAAATAGTAGAAGACAAGTCATCTGCTAGAAGAAATGGGAAACCTGGGGCTTCTTAGAGAATGGGAGGAAGGTAAATAGAAGAGAATGTTGGAGGATGTTTGGGAAAGCCACAAAGAATCATATATTAACTATTTACCAAAATTGCTATAGTACATGTAAGTCAGTGAATAAATATGCACACAATTCTAAAAATTTTATCATCTAGGCAGATGGTGCTCCTCCAAGAGCCAAAGGTGACCTAACACAAATGACAGTACCAGACATGAGAAGGCCTCTGTTGAGTTGTTGTCCAAGCTGTCAAAAGACTCCTAAAACATACACCCTACTGCTGTTGCCCTTTGTTGCTTCCCAGATTGGTAAGTTCCTATTGATGAAAACATCATGTACTTCAGAAAAAGACCCCTGAGACCTGTTAACTGGACTGACCTAAACATTCCCCTCCTGAGGTCTAACTCCCATGGTACCAGAAGGAGTCACACAAGCTTCAAAGGAAGGAGACAACCAACAGCCCTACCAAGCAATGCTGCCTATGAACCATAACAATGACTAGCATGGTCTGATAACCCTGAGGATTTGATATTGACACACATACCTTGGCTAACCATCAGGTCTCTAATTGTATTTAAGATCCACAAAAATAAGATGAATACCGTATCTTGTAGTGGAAACCTACCTAACTACTCAGAGCTAGAGAAACCATGGCTATTAGATAAGAATCTACAACCACTAACTTATTAAAGCAGCACAATCTGTAACAACAATCTATAAACACATCTTTATACTCACAGCCAAGTGCAGTCTCCACCTTTCTTCAATGAATCTTCTCTTTGCAACAGATGGAGCCAATGCAGAAAAGCACAATCAAATAGCCACAGAGTTACAGAGCCCAGTCCCAATGAATACATCTACAAAACACTCCTGAATCTCAGGGAAAATTGAGTAAGAGGAGGTAGAAAGATTGGAAGGCCCAGAGAATCAGGGAGTTTGTGGTGAGATTGTGTCTCTTAGTAATATCAGAAGCAATTCCCATAAAATCTCACTGACATATCTGGACTTGGGAAAGCCCAAAGCCTCTAAGCTAAATAAAGAACTAAATCAACTTAGAATGTTGAGAGTGGGAGAAATGGTCTTTCTCATGGAGGAACACACTTATTGGCTATCCAATACTAAATGGTTAACCCTGAAAACATGTATACAAGTAATATTATACAGACTGAGCAGGTTGTATCTATGTACACAGGAATACATATGTATATACATGTATGTATGTAACAATGAAAAAAGAGGCTATGGTTGGAAAGAAAGCAAGGTCTATGGGAGGGTTTGGGAAGAGAAAAGAGAAAGGGAAAATGATGTAATTATAACCTCAAGAAATAATTTTTATAAAAAAGGCAAGTTTAAAGAAAAGAGATCTGAACTCTATTAAAGTGGAAAACCTAATAGAAATAGATGAAATTCTAGATATAACTGAATAAGAGAAATTAAACCAAGAAGGGATCCACAATTTAAATAGGTCTTTCAAAAAAAAAAAGAAGATTGAAACAGCACCAAAAATGTTTACAACATCAAATTCTTGGATGCAGAATGATCCACACTAGAATTATAAAAGACTTTGGAAGAACTACAACCAATACTTATTAATTTATCAGAAAAAAAAGAAATGGAATAAGCACTTTCAAACTCCCCCTGTGAAGCCAGATTTACTCTACTGTGAAGCCATGAGAAAAGGCAACACACAAACCAACCAACAAACAAAACTTTAGCAGTAGGTAGACAGTAGCATTTTTTTCCACTAGGGCCTATGAAGTGTCCAGCCACGGGTCATTGACTTGGGTTATAGTGCAATGCATAAGTTCCTTGCAGTTGAGTTTCTTTTAGGTCCAATTAGGTAGCTGTTGGCTCTACCAAAGATGCATGTGCCTCTATGGTATTGTTAGGGTTGTCTTGCTATTTCTTTTGTGTAGTTTCAACCCTTTTATCTGGGTAGAGCAATTGACACCATGTTTCCCTTGCATAGTACCACCAACATTTGTGAGGGTTACCCCTCAGGAAGTAGCTTCCAAATCAAAGACACTTTGGTGAGCATAGGATATGATGCCTTCAGCAATAAGAAGTGGATGGATTTCTAAACAGTCTTATTAAATAAGAAACACAGAGCCAAATACAGGGGTGAAAGCTGTAGAGATCAGAGAAATAGTGAGAGCCACCAGCTAACCTTAGCTCACCATGCCACCATAGCTTCTCAAGAGAGAGCTTCTTCCTGTCTAACCTGTACCTTTATTGCCTTGCTGTTCTGCCTTCTCATTGGCTCTTAGCCCAGCCACCTCACTTCCTTGTCACTGCCTGTCTGTCTAGACCTCCAGGTCTCTATGGTTGGTACTGGGATTAAAGGCGTGTGTCACCACACTTGGCAGTTTCCTAGTGTGTCCTTGAACACACAGAGACTCTGCTTGCCATGTGATCAGATTAAGGGTGCGTGCTACCACTGCCTGACTTTTGTTTATGGCTGGCTATGTCCTCTGATCTCCAGGCAAACTTTATTTATTAACATAAAAATGAAATATCACCACAATAAGATCTCACCCTGATGTTTTAACAGGCTAACAAAAGCAATGGCAGGAGAAGCTAAGCTGTCACTTCTGGGAATGATGCATAAATGTTTTGTGAATGGAGATCCTTATGGCAAGGCCCTTTGGAAAATCCCATCCACCTGGCAAGGACCTCTGGAAGCAATGGTGCAGACCCCTGTGTTACTGGAGTTATCTCCAGTCCCACCTGGACTTGCAGCCACTCAGACCCAAATAAACACAAAGACGGTTACATTATTTAAACTGTTTGGCCTGATGGCTCAGACTTCTTGCTATCTAGTTCTTATATCTTAAATTAACCCATTTCTGTTAATCTATAAGTTGCCGATTGTTTTGTGGCTTACTGGTACTTTACATCTTACTTCTCATGGTGGCGGTGGCTGGCAGCATCTCCTGACTCAGCCTTCCACGTCCCAGAATTCTCTTCTCTGCTTATCCCACCTGTACTATACTTCCTGCCTTGCTACTGGCCAATCAGCATTTTATTTATCAATCAATCAGAGCAACACATATTCACAGCATCCCCAGCACCCCAGGGCTGATCCTAGGGAGCTCATGGGCTTCAGGAGTCTCTAACTTTCACTATACTTATTCTTATGATAATTCTTAGTTTTGCTTTTTAGTTATGATTGTGGCTGAGCTTATTAAGAACAAAACTGATAAGTTTTTAAAATGTTTCTGCAAAGCAATTAATCCTCTCTGCAGTCATTCATAGGAACCAGTTTCTCTGGTCACCCTTGACTGCCTGTGCAGTCATTCTGAGTAAGCAGGAGGAACTCACTAAGGTTAATGACTCTTGCTGATTTAACTATCCTAAAAAAGAGATAAATATATTCCAAAGAACTTAAGAACTTGGGAACAAGCTCATGCTTGAATGCATTAGAACTTATATAAATAAAAACAGGTTGAGTTGTTCAATGCCATCTGTTTGAAATAAAACCGGTGGTCAGACTCTTCATTTTTCACCTACTTCACACCTCCATCCTGTGGCTCACAAACCCCCTAGAGCTGGAATCTGACACAATAGCAGTAGTTTCTATCATTTTGGAGGTCTCTTGGACCAGTCACCAACAACTCAACAGATGTTTTTCATTGATGCAATTGGGTGGTTTCAGCCAATCTACAGGTCCAAGGGATCTGTATTCCCACTATGTGAAGTCACTTCACTAAAACAATATGTTTCTATGTATTTTTAAGTGAGCATATAAAATAATAGGTTTTGCTCTTGATCTCAAACATCCTTAGTGTTATGCCCCTTTCCTTCTCCCTATGCTACTCTCCCTTTTCCTCCCTCTCACTGTGTATTTCTCCCTCCCCTTCCCTCTCTCTATGGAGTATTTCCTTCCTCTTCTCTAGTCAAGCCCCCACCTTTATTTTTCCCTTCATAGCACCTGTGTCCTGCTATTTTTCTCTCAGAAGCTATATCTCCTCCCACAGTGCTCTCTTTCTACTTTCCTGGCTTTCATGATTATTCAAGGTTTTACATTCAAGCCAAGAAGATTTGGTTCTAGAATCTATAAAAAAGAGGAAACAGAAGACATTTGTCTTTCTGCACCTGGGTGATCTAACTAAGTATAATCTTTCCCAGTTTCACCAATTCATTTGCAGATTCAATTTTTCTTTACAGTTGAATTGAACTGTATACTTGTACCACATTTCCATCATCCATTAACCAATTGAAGGATAGCTAGGCTGCTTCCATTTATTAGCTGTTGTGAATAGAATGTTGAGGAACATGGCTGCAGAAGTACATCTGTAGTGGGAAATCATGTGTTTTCAGCATATGCTAAGGAGTCATACATCTCAGTCATATAGCATTTCTCATCTAAGACCTTTGGAGAATTTTCCACACTGATTTCCAGAGCATCTGCTACACTTTACAACCCTGCCAACACTGGATGAAGATTCTCCTTCCCCTTCATCTTCACCATCATTTGTTGTCAAATATACTGTAGGTCTGAGCGTTTGCTTTGATAGTTGGATTCTTTTTTCTCTATTATTTGGTGAAAACATAGAACAAAATTTCTGAATGAACTTTTTCATTATCTTTTTCTTTAATAGTGTACAAAAATTGCAAGGTAATGAAGAAACAGTCCTGATTTTTTTTTATCACAAGCTAGAATTCATGCCTTACTTCCCCATCTGCCTGTATCACTGTAAGACACACTATTTTCCCAGATGGCACAGTAATATTCAGCCTCATCATCTGCTTGTAGCTCAGAGATGTGCAAATTTGCAGCATTTTTGGAGGTATCTTTGGATCCAGAGACTCTATTGGTGACTCCAGGCCCCAGCTTTTTGTCTGAGTCTGAGTAGTAGTGCAGGAAAAACCGAGGACAGCTCCCCTGCACCTGCTTGTACCAGTAAATGCTGTTAACACCAACACTGATGCCACTCCTCAGGGTGCAGGTGAGTCGGGCTGTTGATCCAAGAGCCTCAGAGATGGAGGGCGGTTGTGTTAGTACAGACTGAGGAAAGGAACCTGCAAAAGAGGACACCACAGTGAACAGCAGAGCTGAGGTACAAATTCTCGGTGATCTGAACCAGAAGGGACTCACTGAGTCTAGGAGTCCTCCCCAGTACTCTTAGGCCTGTCCTACCTGTACAGAAAGATAGAATCATGAAGATGAGAGGAGTCCAAGCCATGGTAGGCACAGCACAGCTTCTCCTTAGACCAGGGTCTTCTGTCTGGGCTGTCTCAATATCTCATCACCAAGGACCTCTCAGAAGAAGAGGGGCTAGTCATGCAAATGAGTTCTCATAGCTCCTCCTAGTGATTGATTCACAGTGTGAGTTCCTGAAACAGCAAGGCAGGTCAAGTAATATATATATAAAGCAGGTAGAAACACACCAAGGACTGTGTGCAAAGACCTCTTTCAGATCCACAGTAGGATAGTAGGTCCTCACAAAAAGTGGAGGACTCAGTCATTGGGCCCCATTTCCGTTAGGGTTACCACATGTGGGTACCTGTCCTCCAGAAACTCCAGAGAGAGACTCAGTACACTCCCTTAAGTCCCAAAGCAACCATCACCTTCCACAATTATTCAATATATCAGTTCTGCTGTGTTTTCTTCACCTTATGTTTCAGACACATGAAAGGAAAACTACAGGGAGCATGGTGATGTGTTCTAGTGGAGCCATCACTGATATATTTCTCTGATGAATGTGGATAGGCAGGGAGAGCACACAGCAGTCAACCCAGGAGAGCTTGTGAACCACCCAGGGGCTGAAGAGGAGAGAGGACATCCCTGGATGGATGAACATTCCACTTTTTTGTTGTAGGCATTATTTAAATAAATGAGGTTGCTTATGTCTGGCTGGGCAAACACTTCTAAAACTTGAAGAGGAGTGGGCACTTAGTAAGGGACATCAAAGGACTGAGAAAGCAGAATTTAAGTATTGATGGAAGAGAATGGAAAGACAAGGTTTGTTTTAAAAAGAAAGAAAGACAAGAAAGTTGAGAATTTAGTATTTCTTGCAGGACCACTTCTTATTGACTAGAGGGGCAGCCAAGGAGATATGAGGGATGGATGTCTGACTTTTGTTTTTCATTATTGTATGCTAGAGACAATAGAACTGATTTTGATGCTCAAGGTTCAGGTAAGTCAGCAAAGTTAGCAGAGATGCAGAGGGCAGGATGGTGGACTGGGAAAGGTCACTTGCAGTAAATAGGCACTGACAGATGACAGGTGAGGTGCTACTGTGGGAAAGTGTTGAGTGATCTGTGCCTAAGAGCAGATATAGCCAGGGTGACACCAGAGCTCTTAGGCCGGTCTCTACCCCTGCAATGAGAAAGGAGCAGTTCAGGAGAGAATAAGTGGGCACAGACCCTGATCTCCACAGGGGTCTAGGTTGCCCCAGGCCTCCTTTCCCACCTCTGCAGAGAAGTGGCTGTTCCCTCCATCATGTCTCCACTGAGACTGAGAAGACTCTCTACAAGCACTACTGTGGGGCTCAGCTCACATGACAGCCTGGGGCAGAGACAGGCTTTCAGGAGAGGGAGAGTGTTAGGAGGTATCACTAGCTAAGACAGAATGGAGCCCCTTTCTCCCTGAACTCTGACAGGACAGAGTATCCTCAGTGAGCACAGGGTGAGCCCTAAGGCCAGCTTCTCTCAGCAAGTGGAAGTGGTATGTCACAGACACACAGTGCCCGTTAGCCAAAGGATCCTTATTTACCATAGTGCAGAGACCTCAGAATCCAGCTGGATTCCACTACTCACCAGATCACTGTCTGAACCCATAATCCCAGACGCAGATTTTTAAATCTGACATGGATATTCTTTGATCTGCTGTAAAGGTTGTCACATCCAGAAGAAATCTTTGACACTCTTACAAAAATCTAAGGAAAAAATAAAGTGTTAACTCTCCCACAGAAGAACGGCAAATATCTGATTACTTCATTGGTATATAACATGAAGATATATATTTTGGGTTCCTCATAGCATCCATTATTAAGGAAATATATTACAGTTACTATCAAATAAATTAACTTCACTACAATCTCCACGTTTTGGCCTTTACAACAGTGAATCTTAGTTTACACCTCTGAACTTCCAGTGTTCCATATGTGCCCCAGTAATGCCCAGTCCTTCCCACGCATGATCAGACAGCCCAGTGTTCCATATGTGCCCCAGTAATGTCCAGCCCTTCCCACGCATGATCAGACAGCCCAGTGTTCCATATGTGCCCCAGTAATGTCCAGCCCTTCCCACGCATGATCAGACAGCCATTGTCGAGTTTCCTGCATTCTCTTCCAGTGTCTCTGTACTTCTTCAGTCGATGTAGAAATTCTGAAAACCATTACTCTTGTTTCTTATACACCCCCCCCACCACATCCCATCACATTGTCTCCATCAGCAACACCAGAGACACTCTCTACCTGCAAACACACTTGGCATGCTGAGCAAGGAATGAGGTACGTGAACTTCAATCTACTTCCCATCCTCCATTTCTACTTCCCCCGTCTCATTCTCACCTTTGTAGCAGGGCACCTGCTCTGGCCTCTCCTTTTTCCTGTTCCCAAATCCTGGGAGAGTAAACAAATCCTCTCTTGCAGCCTACTCCTCATCTCGTCTCATTTTCTCAGCCACCTTCACTGGAGACTGTCTGCCACTGCAACCTCACTGGCCATGGTGGCCAGGGAAGCAAGAAGGCAATCTTCTCTGTTCTGTCCTCCATTTTCAAACATCCAGTCTCATGCCCAGCCCTGGAGCAGAAACCCTGCTGAGGAGGGACCTGACTTCACCCTCTTCCTCTATTTCCTGGGGACTCCACAGATCCAGCTGGGTGACTCATATTTCCATCCTCCCTATGCACCCTCTCAGCCCCTTGCCAGACTAGCCCTAGCCCATCCCATTCTTTCCTGCAAGCTCCCAATACCTAGACTCACTTTCTACCTTGGACCACCAGTGGCTACACCTGGCAGAGACTCAGAGCACTCCCTTCAAGGCAACCCACAGCTACCACACACCTTCCAAATATTGGAGGAGGACAAAAGAAACTAAGGAATGAAAAGCCCACCCAACAGAAGCAAGACCAGATATCAACTTCTAGAAGTGCTATCCTCCTAAACCCAGATGCCTAGATGCCAGCAGAAGGACACAATCAAAATAGTCCTGACACTGTCCCCACTAGAGCTCAGTAACACGACTACAGTGGTTCCTGAGGAAGGCAATAGTGCTGTAGCACAAAACAAGGACTTCAAAATAGTTATTATAAACATGGTCAAGGACCTTAGGAGGACATGAATCAATCCATTAATGAAATCTACTGTAACACAAACAGTGGATTTGAATAAAGAAAACTGTTTAAGAAGTGCACTGAAGACCAGATAGAAGAAACGGATTCCCCCATCAAAGAGAATGTGAAATCTAATAAAATTCCAAGCACAAACCACCCAGGCTATCTGGGACATTATGAAAAGACCAAATCTATGAATAATGGGAATATAGGAAGGAGAAGAAACCAAGGTCAAAGACACAGTTAGCTATCTTCAACAAAATCATAGAAGAAAACTTCCCTAACCTAAAGAATAAGCTGCCTATTAAGGTTCAAGGAGGATCCAGAACACCAAATAGACTACACCATAGAAGAAATTCCACTTGGTACATAATAATCAAAACAATACGAGGAATAATATTAAAAGCTGTCATGGAAAAAGACCAAGTAACATATAAAGGCAGAACTATTAGAAGAAAATGTTGACCCATTATACTATGACTGTCACTAGGGCTAGGGTGAGCATGCTGCATAAAGGACTTGGTCATGGCTACAGGTACAAGATGTGGCCAATGAAGTGGATTCCAGACAAACTGATAAGGTGTCACAAAGGACCATACTCCCATTGACCATGGTCATCAGCCTCTGCCGAGAAAGGAACTCAGTAGGGATGGTTGGTGTACATCAAGACCAGGATGCAGAAACTCATCTTCCACCACAAGGAGAAACACAGTGGACACAAATTTACTACACCTGAATGATCCTGGAAGATTAGACTTCTGCAACCCTCTGTCAGCTGGGGTGCCCTTTGGTGACTCAAGAAGATGTTCCCTATGTGAAAGGTGGGCAGGAGAAGACTGCAGACAGCTCACTCAGCAAGGCTCTACACCATACCACCAGCCTTTCATCTACAGCTCCTTGCCAATTAGGTTTCCTTATAATCCTAACCCTGAGGGTGGCACTGGGCTTAAAGAAGTCCCAAGTTTGCTGGCCTTGTCTGGGCAGTGATGTTCCACAGCCCTGTCAAGCACTGCTCACCTATTCACAAATTCAAGGAATCCCCCATGGGACATGAAATTTATAAGTTTGAGTAGTCTTTGGATGAGTGGACAGCAAGCACCTTGGCCCTGAAGGAAGAAGGCAGTGAAGACAAAGACACAGATGTCACCCAATCAATCCAAGACAGGGTCTAGCAGAAAGAGGAAGAGGCTCCCGGGAAGCATGTGGCTTCCCTTCTCTACAGCCACACCCTGCCTGAGCACCCCAGGACAAGAGCAGAGGGTATACAAGAGGAGAAGACCATGTCTTGTGCCCCATAAGCCCCAACTCTCCTCTTGAGGGGAATTTTACTCCTTCTCCTGCTTGGCTGTGGCCCCTTTCGCCATGCCACACATTCATCCCTTACTTTCCTGCTGCCAGACTGGAATTTCCTCTGGACAAGTCGCCTCCTCCTCATCCTGCTTCATGCCCTTCCCTCCTCCCGCTCTTACTGCTTTTCTCTCTTGACATCTCCCACTTGCCTCCTCTTCTCCCCTCCTCATTCTGTGCCTCTTTACTACCTAGGAGTAAAGAGCACAAGCACTTCTTTGAATCTGCTCCACTGATTCTGTTGCTGGAAATGAGAGGAGCAGGTGATGAGGACCCAGAGTCATGTGGGGCACTTACTTTTCTCATGTGGACTGTGGAGCAGGATGGATGCCTCTTCATCACCAGATGATTCTGTGGCTGGCTTCTCTGTCCAGCCACTAGTGCTTGGGACCAGTTAAGTTAAGCCTCATACTCTGCAGGAGAGGAGGGTTACAGAGCTTGTGCCCTGGTTGCTGGCGGTGTCTGGCAGCTAACAAGAGGTTTGGGGCAAACCTCCTCCTTTCTCGTTCTGGCCTGGTTCCCTCCTATGGCTGTTATGCCCCACCAGGCCGAACACAGACCTGTGGTTTAGGAACCACGGGCCTGGGCCTCATCTTCAGCCCTTGAAAAGACACAAAGCAATGTTAGTGACTTTGACATAGAAGGACCTAGCAAAGAGCTGCCCTGTGGTACAACAGCTCTCTACAGGATTCTTCCCTACCTAAACTCTGCTCCCTTTCACAAAGCCCTCCTCCCTCATATCTCCCTGCATCCCCAGCCCCTGGTAACACCCTCTGCTGTGTGCTCCTGGCTTAACTTCTCCAGACTTCTCATGAGCAGGATTCAGTGGGAAAGCTGCTTCTAGGGTCACAGACACATTGAGGTTCATGTTCTATAAATGGGTGCAGCCTGTCAGTGGCAAAGTGCCTTTGAAAAGGAAAGATCAAATACAAATATGAATTTAGTGGCCTCACCTGCTCCATTTCCCTGGGACTCCAATTTCCATTCCTTGTTATCCCTTACCTGGATGCCGTGCTTCCTCTCCTTGGGGTGGGGAGACAGAAACATAACCTTCGAAACAGGTTCCGAGCCTGCCTCCTCAGGCCCTTCCAGCCCCTTCTGGTGTGCCTGTTGGAGGCTATGGGTACCTCCCGGGGCTGTTCATTGGTAGATGTAGTTGGTGATTCCCTACTTATTAAGTCTTTGACTGTTTCATATTGGCTGCTCCCATGCTGTGGAGGGGAAACAGTGAACATGAGATCACTTGTCGTCTGGCTGATATTCTCATTCAAGTCCATATTGGTGGTTTCCTCCATAAAGTCAGTATCATCTGGTGGTCCATGGTACTTCTGGCACATGGTGTCCTCTAGGAAGTACAAGACATCCAGCGTTGTGTGACTGAAAGTGATGGTATGGCCAGTCTGAGCCTCCACATGTGTCCTCTCTGATGTTACACCCAGTGAGGCAGATGTCTCCTCAGATGTGTAGAATGCCTTCACACCATCACCCTGTGGGGCAGAATTCACAGGTGAGTTAATATCTGATGTGTAAATCAGGTGAGCTGGACATAGAGAAGCCCTTGCTACTTTTTTCATTTACCTCCTGCCCTTGGTTGCCTTCTTCTGTTGTCACAAACGTCGGCAGAGCCAGCTCACTCCATCTCCTCTTTAAGGGAAAGGGAGGGAGGATGAGACGATGTGTAGGCCTCTTGGTGGAGGAAATCTTTGGATGATTTTCCATTTGTCCAATGACATAAGTACTTTTTCTCTCATACAGTATGTCATTTTCGGCGAGGGTCTCAAAAAGTCTCTTTGTTCCAGGAATTTCAAAGTTGTTCTCTGCCATGTGGCTAAGGGAACACATAGTTTTTACTAGAGTGGAGATGGACCACCGTGATCCTAGTTTTATGGATTCTGGTTGTAAATTGTCATCGCTGAGATCCCTCCACGATAATTCCTCTGCCATGTCCTCTACCTTTTCAGGTGGAGAATGGCACCCCCACAAGACACTAGAAGTGAAAAAAACAAAACAAAATCAGCTCTAGAAGACAAGGTTATAGCTATCAATTTGTACATCATGAAAAGCAAAGGTCTCTCAAAAATCCTAATGGTGCATCTTGGGGTCAAAGTTAAAAAAAAAGAAAACCACTCAAACCCAAAAGCAGTTATGAGAAAGCATAAGAAAGATCGGAGCTGGAAATAACTGGACACTTAGAGGTTGAAACAAAGATCAGAGAAACAAAGAGCTGGTCCTTTGAAAGGATGTACAAATCTGACAAACCCTTGATATGAATCACACAAAGGAAGACACAAATTATTGAAATGTGAGACAGGGAAGAGATGAGTAAGATCCATGGGAACCGTAGGGGATGCAAGACAACCGTGTATTCCAGAGTGTTGACAATCTGCAAAGAGAGATGCTGGAGATGTCTTTCTGTATGCTGTGAATTTGTTGCTTTGATTGGTTGATAAATAAAACGCTGATTGGCCAGTAGCTAGGCAGGAAGTATAGGCGGGTTAAACAGACAAGGAGAATTCTGGGAACAGGAAGGCTGAGTCAGGAGTTGCCAACCAGACACAGAGGAAGCAAGATGTGAAGGCAGAACTGAGAAAAGGTACCAAGCCACATGGCTAAACATAAATAAGAATTATGGGTAAGAGCTAGTCAATAGTTAGCCTGAGCTAATGGCTGAGCAGTTTTAATTAATATAAGCCTCTGTGTGTTGACTTGGGTCCAAGTGGCTGCAGGACTGGCGGGTGAGAGAGATTTGTCCTGACCATGGGCCAGGTGGGACACAGGAAAACTTCAGCTACAGAGAGATATTGCTCAATTCACAAAAGACACCAATATTGATAGAAGAGGTTATCACAATGCACCACCTGCTGCCTTTCCACTGCTACATCCTGAATGTGATGATAAATTCAAGAGCTTATGAAACATGTAAAGAGATCAATATGAGTACAAGATTGAAAGAGTAATGTAATCTCTCCCAGTAAGGACAACCCAGCACCAACAGATTGCATAATGGATCTTTCCTGCTGGCTGTAAAGGACAGTGGGGATCAATGTTCCTCAAGGTGCTTCACCAAAGAACAAGAAAAAATCATTCTAAATATTCTAAAATGCTGTTATTCCCTATGCTAAAAATCATAAACACACACACACAAACACATACACACACACACACACACACACACACACGCAATGTATAATATAATATATTTAATGAACATCATCTGAAATGAGGTTCCTTGTTCACCATTGTTCAATAACACATGCAGAGATACCTCATGTTCACATTGGGTTCATCATGGAGTTCTAGGATAAGTCCACACAAAAACTGACCAACAGCAAACAGGTAAGGTTAAGGGAAGAGGCCATGCTCAGCTAGGAAGAATGAAATTTTGTTACTTTGCAAAATACACATGGACATGGAGTTTGTTGTAATATGAAAGTCCCAGAGATATACTGAGACTGACTAGAGCCATGGATGGGTAGGTGGAATCTTAATCAAGAGGGGAAGAATATAAGCACATGATGGGGGCTCTTGCAATACGACACAGGAGGTGAAAATGATCCAAGTTCACTATATGCACATATACATGTGTCACAGGGATATTTCTTAACCTGCACAGTTAAAGTTTCAAATAAAAAAACAAAAGAAATCAGAGTACAACATGACCAAGAAAAATTATTGAAAAAGGACCAATTAATAAAAAGCAAATGAACACAAGCAGAAATCAAGGTCTCAAACACAAGCAGTGTGTGTGTGAATCAAAAAGAAACAGAACATGAAACCCACAGCAACAGAGGAGAACTCCCAATGTCAAGGTCCATGAGACTAGGAAAGCCCAAGTGTATCAGGACCAATGCTGGAATCCAACTGTTCTCCATCCAACATGAGTTTCTCTGCAGCTTCAAGATTAAGCCCAACATCCTGCAATGTCTTGTATGAACAGATTGCTATCATTTCTCACAGAGGTCAAGTGATGTCATTGCCAGGGATGGATCAGCAAAGCAGGGAATAACCCAAAGTAGTTTCTCTATCTGGTCCCAGGGACTGGATTGCTTTTCATCATGGCAGTGGACAAATCCTCAACAAGATACAACTTAAGGGACAAAAGGCATCCCTTCTCCATGTTCTCAGAGGACAGGGAAGGCATGGCAGTTGGAGGAGCTGGGGAAGGTGCCTTGGGGAAGATGAGTCTGAAGCAGCTGGTTACATGGCTTTGGTATGCCCTTGCTGCATCCAGTTACCTAATTCCTCCTGCTCCTCCCCAGTGCTTTAGGGTTTTGTGATTTCCTAGACCAATCAGTGCTCCATCCTAGAGACCAAGCATTCAGACACATGAGGAAGTGTGAGGCCTTTCATATCTAACCTCAAGGAGGACATTTGGTCTTTACTTGGGGTAAACCCCATACTACAAAGGTGGATAGACTCAGGAATGCTGAGCTGACCTGGATTAGGGATGTGGGTTTGGACTAGTTGGAGTGTGACCTACAGGCTGCTTCAATGGCTTTTTCACTATGATACAATCATACAGGTGATACATTCAAAGTGCACACCATTGTGAAACTCCTTATTTTCTACAATTATTTCATACTAGTGAAGCATTTAAAGTCAGAAAACGTATTTTAAAAATGTCAAAGAATCATGCTCATTTAAGAGTAGAATTTTGGGGGCTCCTCAGCTATTGGTTCATAGTTCATGTGTTTCTATTAGTTTGGCTATTTGTCCCTGTGCTTTTTCCAATCATGGTCTCAACATCTCTCGCTCATCTCTCTCGCCGATTGGACTCCCGGAGCTCCACCTGGGGCCTGGCTGTGGATCTCTGCATTTGCTTCCATCAGTCACTGGATGAGTGTTCTATCACGACAGTTAGGGTATTCAGCCATCCGATCACCAGAGTAGATCAGTTCGGGCTTTCTCTCAACCATTGCCAGTAGTCTATTGTGGAGGTATCTTTGTGGATTTCTGGGGACCTCTCTAACACTTTGCTTCTTCTTATTCCCATGGGGTCTTCATTTATCATGAGCTGGCTTTTTGGAGCCTGGGGCCTATGCTGGGACACTTTGCTCAGCCTGGGTGAAGGGAGGAGGGGACTGGACCTGCCTCGACTGAATCTACCAGGCTGAGCTGAATCCCCAGGGCAGTCCTTGCCCTGGAGGAGATGGGAATGGGTGGTGGGTTAGGGGGAGGGCAGGGGGGGGAGGGCGGGAGGAGGGAGGACAGGGGAATCTGTGGCTGATATGTAAAAATAAATTAATTATAAAATTTAAAAAATAAAAAAATAAATTAAAAAAGAGTAGAATTTTGGGTGGTAGAAAACAAGAAGCTAAATTAAAAGCACAAATTAATCCAAAAACCATTCAAGAGTTATAGATAAAAACCAGCAAACCAGGAAAGAAACTGTAGCTCTTGAGATCAAATCAGATCAGTTATGTCTGTTTCCATGTGATCAATAGTAACAAAGTCTACATGACCCAATTTCTGAGTCCAACCTTCCTGCAACCAACAAAGTAACACCTTCTCTGCAGTGTGAGCACAAGACTCAGACCCAGTCAGTGCCTAAAATGGGCAGTGTCTGAAAGTCCTCACAATGGCTCCAGTGAGGTCATTACAAGAAACCAACCATGCTGTTCACAACCAGAGAATTTTTTTCCCCTTTGTATCTGCCAGTACTGCATTTTTTTTCTCATGGCCATGACCAAATCCTTGAGAAGAAGCAACATAAAGTACATGTACATAGGGTTTATGTTTGCTCTGGCTCTCAACAGACAGGAAAGGCATGGATGGAGACTTGGGAAGATGGATCTCAAGCATGCTTGCATGGCTTTTGCAGGTTCCATTACCTCTGATGACCCAATTTCTCATTCTGGGTTCTACACCTTGATGTTTCACAACCTCCACAGATAGCACCTCCTGCTAGAGATCAGGAATTTGGATATATAAGACAATGTGAGACCGCTGTCATTCAAAGTTGAAGGAGGGCATTTTGACTATAATGAGAGCAGCAGTAGCACCAAGAATGGACTCAGTGAGCTTTGTGCTGACCTGACTGAGAGATGTGGTTATTCACTAGGTAGAGAGTGATCACACAGGCTTCTTCAACATCCCTTTCACCTAGACCCTCAAATTCTCTAATGACTCTGACTGCTGCAGACCTCCTAGTTTCTACAGTCATGATACTCAATCCATTTATCTTTACTCATATTTATGGGCATCAAGGGATGGTACCCTGTCCTTGACACTATGATGCCATGAGGAAATGTACTCTTCCTCAAGATCCTGGAAAGGATGTTTTCTCAAGAGTGACATGGTGGCAGGGGAAGATTCCTTCTATGATAAGGGAATTGATAAACACAGGGAAATGCCGTGGGAAGTAACAAAGCTGCTGAGTAGGATCCAAGTGCATGACATAGTCAAACTCCTGATTTTTACAGCTAATATATACTGACAAAAGTTTTAAGGTACATAAATAAACCAGTGTACAAAGTGGCAAAGATAAATGAGTAGACAATAGAAAATGACTGGTAATAAAAAAACTGAAGCAAATGCACAAAGTAAATCCAAAACTACAAACAGTAAATCAAAATCCAGGTCCCAAAACCAACCCCCCAGGAAGCAAACTCATTATGTTCAGGTCAGTGGGGATCACAGATGTTCAATTCCAAAGATGGATGCTAAAAATAAAGCTCTGATCAAAACTATGAGTGCATCTGCTTTGTAGCCTACTGACAGCCTCATTGCAGCATAAGGACAAGATCCAGGCCCCACTGGTGCCTTATATGGGTGGGGGACTATCATTTCTCACGGTGGCTCCCTGTGAGGTCATATGAGTTGTAGACAAATCACAGCTAACCATAACCCATCACCATTCTCCAGTTCTTTTCATGGCTCCTCTCAAATCTATGCCATAAAACAACTTCAGAGAGGCAGAGGTTTTGTCCTAGGCTTTCTGAGTAACAGGCACAGCTTGGTAGTGGGTTCACATTGCCAGCAGCATGTGAGGCAACTGTTTTCACTGCTTTGACAGTCTCCCAAGTCTCTTAAGGACCCACTGCCTCCAGCCAGGCCACACATCCAAGCGTTCTCTAATTACTCAAGCAGGACTATCTAAGGGGATCAAGGGACCAAACACATGAGACAGTATAGGACATATCATATTGAACCCATGACAAAAAGACCTTTTGCCCTTAATGGTAATGATAAATAATGACAAAGAAAATGATAAACTCAGGAAGATTTGTGGTTCCCTGGGTTAGGGTCACTGGTTTTTACTTGTCAGGAAGTTACGAAGGGTTCTTTAGTGGACTTGAGAATTGTGACCTAAAATTTTGTATCAACACTTGGCTTTTACAATCCTCATCATCTCTGTATTCAGGATGTTCAGTTCCTTTTGCTTAAAACTCAGACTGGTGGATTTAAAGGATGTGGTTCCTCACTGACACTGAGATGCTGTATTAAGATGCTCTGTTCCAAGGTACCCAAGGGTATGTGAGGAAGAAGTTTTATCACAACTGTCCCTTAAGACCCTGGCCTGGTTTCTCATCAGAATCCATAGGTCTCATAAGATGGTGATTGATGGTTGCAATATTATTGAGAAAGTCTTGTCATTCCAGAGTACTATATACAATGATGTTTTATTTCTAATACCATGGGAGATGGAGCCCTGCCATCCTTGCCCTCTGACAAAATACCTTTGCGTTATTACTAAACTGTAGAAATTGATTTCCCATTTTATTAACAATGGTGAAGTCAGGACCACCCTCCCAAGAGATGAAAAGTGGAAGGGGGGCTGCTTTTCCTCTCTGTAAATCTTCTTTGTTTACCCAATTACTCAACAGAAGGACTGAACTCAGTCATTTATTTATTTGTCTTACATCCTGCTTATTCTGTTATAGAATGTCTTAATTAGTGTCTCTATTGCTGTGAAGGGATACCATGACCAGAACAACTCTTATAAAGGAAAACATCTTTTTGGGGGGCAAGTTACAGTTCAGAGGTTCAGTCCATTATCATCATGGCAGTTAGATGGACAGCATTAGTTAGTTAGACATGGTGCTGGGTACTTCTTGATCAGAAGGCAACAGGAAGTGGACCTAGCAACTGGGTGTGGCATGGGCATATAGGAGATCACAAGCTTACCCCTACAGTGAAATACTTTTTCCAACAAGGTCATATCTCCTCCAACAGAAGTACACCTCAGAATAGTGCCACTTCCATGAGCCGAGGCTCAGCTGAGCTGAGTGGAAGGAGTTTCTTGACAGGTTGTCCCCTCCTAAGGATAGAGGGTATGTTCTAAGCACAATATATCACAAAGAGAAAGAAAGACTTGAGTCTTTGATAGAGTAAGAACAAACATATCACACAGAGCAAAATAAACAAAGAATAGAAAGGACAAGTAACACATATAGATGCAGACACACACACACACACACACACACACACACACACACACACTTGCACACAGAAATCCCATGAAAGCACAAAACTGGAGAACTTAATATATATGCAAAGGACCAATAAGTTAAAAAAATTAAAGAAACAAATAAATGAATAAATATGATGCCCCGGAAAAAGCATTATGCAGCAAAGAACCTCCAAAAACGCCACTGAGTTC
>CABHPR010119075.1:20695-32193 GCA_902168415.1 Peromyscus melanophrys
GAAGGAAGGAAGGAAGGAAGGAAGGAAGGAAGGAAGGAAGGAAGGAAGGAAGGAGAGAAAGAAAGAAAGAAAGAGAGAAAGAAAGAAAGAAAGAAAGAAAGAAAGAAAGAAAGAAGTAAAGCTCCCTGTGTCTTTATAACACAAAGATGGCACGGCCCATTTTTCCCTATTTTTATATGTTTTTTCATAAATATAGTAGTGTGCATATACTCAACACTTCAAAAAATTTACATACCGCCTGGCGGTGGTGGCACACACCTTTAATCCCAGCACTCGGGAGGCAGAGGCAGGCGGATCTCTGTGAGATCAAGGCCAGCCTGGTCTGCAGAGTGAGATCTAGGACAGGCACCAAAACTACACAGAGAAACCCTGTCTCGAAAAACCAAAAAAAAAAAAAAAAAAAAAAAAAAAAGAAAGAAAGAAAGAAAGAAAGAAAGAAAAAGAAAAAAAAGAAAAAAAGAAAAACCAAAAGAAAAAAGAACTTTACATACTACCACAGTCTTATCACAAATACCATTGCCGTGTATGTGTGTGTGTGTGTGTGTGTGTGTGTGTGTGTGTGTATGTGTGTGTGTGAGAGCCCCTTGCTCAGTCTTTTGCATATTCCCTTGAGACAGGGTCTCTCACTGAACCAGAAGCTAGGCTGGTTCAGAAAGGTCCAGCAATCCTCCTGTCTCCATGTCCCATGGTGCAAGGGTTATAGCCGCCCACAGCCTTGCCAGGCTTCTTATGTATGCTCTGGGGATTTGAACTTAAGTCTTTGTACTTGTTCAGTGAGCACACCTGCCCGGAGAGCCATCTCCCCACCCCACTATGGCTTAATGAAGACAGCGTCGATAGTCTCTTCCCTGGCTGGCGGTATAACTCAGTGTCTTGCACAGAGTGGGTAAGGGGAGGGTCTTCCATCCTCAGCCCCTCCTCTTGAAGTTAAATTGGCAGTCCTCAACATGCCACACCAGCTTACCAGGCCCAGTTGGCTGTTGAAGTCGCCAGTGATGTTCCACTTTGGGGGATTTCAGATGTCCAGAGCTGCAGGTAGGGGTGATTTGAAAACAGAGAGGGTGGCTGCCTACACTCTGAGAACCTCTCCCCACACAGATTCCCTAGGTTTATTGTTTGTTTGTTTGTTTGTTTGTTTGTTTGTTTGTTTTGCGTGGTCGATTTCATCTGGAGTCACTTGGAACTCCCACTGTCCTTCCATTTCCTAGGGGAAGCCTAGCCTGGCTTGCTTCCTCCTCTCTTTGTGATGTTGCGTAACAAAAGAGGACACTTGCCTTTTAAAAATAGAATTACTTAAACTGTGGTAAAATATGCACAACAAAAATTTACCATCTTAACGATATACATTTCCTTCTTGCACAACTTAAATATCAGCTTCCCATTTCTTCCTCTCCCAGCCTCTGTCACCCACGGTGCCACCTTCTGTCCCTGCGACTCTGACCACCCATGGGACCCAGGCTGTGGTGTATGTAGCACACTGACTTGTGCTTAGCAGAAGAGAGGCCCTGGGTTTGATTCCCAACATCCCAAAACCAAATTTAAAAACCTCTCAGGACCCTCATGCAACTGCAGTCTTGCAATACTTACACTTTACAGACAGACTCTAACGTCCTCACCGTTGGTACAGCTTTGACCTTGTGCTAGAATCCCTTCCTGAACCAGACTGAATGGATCACGCTGTATGGATCAGCTACGTATCACCTATCTGTGGGTCCCTCCCATCGACAGCGCGCATCTGAGCTTTTGCACTTACTGTGACGTCTTTGACATTTTAATGTGGGCTCCTTGCCATTGTATTACCTGATATTATTGAGCCCGAGGCACACGTCTCTTAACTGCCTCCTGCTCCCTTGTTTCCGTTTTCTCTCTGCCCATGCCTTTTTGATTTCTCATGGAGATGAACATGGTAAAGTTAGAAATGGACAAAAAGCAATGTTAAAGAGTTGGCATTGAGAAGGCTCAATGGGTAAAAGTGCTTACCTTGCAAGCAAGCCTGATGACCTGAGTTCAATTCCCAAAACCCACACCGAAGGAGGGAGCTGGCTCTACAGTTATCCTCTGACTTCCATATGCATGCTGTGGCATAAGCACCCTTGCCCACACATGCACACACACAATAATAATAACAAATATGTTTTAAGTCAGCCGTGGATCTGGGATACTCGAGTCAAAATGTGTGGCATTACGTGTTAATAATCATAGACCATTAGAGTTGAAGAGATGAATGTTTTCATTTTTCTTTATAGTCTGAAATGATTTGTCTCTGTATAACCACCACCCCCTTGAAAACCTCTGCCAGGCTGGGGAGATGGTTCAGTGGATAAAATACTTGCCCATCATGCATGAAGACCAGAGTTTAGGTCTCCAGTACTTACGTAAATGCCAGGTGGGTGTGGCGACCCACCTGCTTTCCCTGTGCTCTGGAGGTGGAGGCAGAATCCCAGGGGAAGCTTGTTAGCTAGACTAGCCGTGTCTTCCAGCTCTGAGAGACCCTACCTCACTTGATAAGTGAGGTGGAAAGTGGTAGAGGAAAACACCAGATGTCGGTTTTGGCCTTCCACACACACTCATGCACCAACATACATGGGAACACACACATGCACACATGCACACACACAAGCATCTCGGCTGTGGGAGGGTCTCTTCACCCAAAAGGGGAAGTTATGAGCTTCTGTTACCCAACCGCATTCTTTAAAAACGTAGTCATCACTCCTTATCTGGCTGGTGAAGTACAAGAGATTTCAAGATTGCAGCACAACAAGGAAGTGAGGTGTCTCACCGAAGGAACCAGCACAAAGTTCAGGCCTCTCACTCTGGAAGAGCCATGTGCTTAGTCCACTGGACCCTGGAGCCTTGACTCAGCTGATGCTGAGGCTGTGTGTTTCACCAGCTCACGGTACTGCGGGTACCATGGCTCCCCCAGCCTGGGGGTCATGAGCTGAGGCCCAGATAGTAGTCTCGCTGGGTGGGACAGGAATGAGCTACAGGTTTATCTGGGACACAGGTTACTACCACGTCCTTTGTGACTTGTCCAGTGAATGCAGAGGGAATTTTCTTTCAGCTATTTTGTGCTGGAATGACACAGACCAACTGGTCTCACTGTGCTTATTCATCTAGTTCTCATAAACCCTGCGAACTAAGGACCATTATTGCTCCCATTTCACAGACAAGGGAACCGAGGCACACAGAGAGGTCACCCTGTCCAGAGCTGGAGATTTCCATCAGGTCATGGTAGCCCCAGGATCTATGCATTCTCTTACAGTCCACAGTGCCCCTCTGCAGAGCACAGTAGCATCCTAACTTAACTATAACAGTGACTCCCTGACTTAAGGATGGCTCTGTCTCCAAGTTGCTTCATCAATTTATCTTTTGCTTTCACAATTAGATCTTCTCCTTTCAGCAAGAGTGTCTTGTTGAGAGGACCCTGACTACGCTACTCCCCATCTGCTGGGTCAGCAATTTTAGATGCTATTTAAGGTTTAACAGCCCTTATCCTACCTTATTACAATGCAGGCATTAGAGCTCAAAGCCACTGTGTCCTCCTTGTCCACAGAGTGTCTACTTAAAGAAGAAAGGTTGGGATCACAGCCCTTTTGAAACCATGGCACTAAGAATTCTGCTCTTCAGACCACTGGGGAAATACTACTAAAAGGAAGAGATGAAAATTTAATTTAAAAATATTTCAAATCGTGTGTGTGCACCTGCATGCGTGTGTGTGCACTTCTGCCTGGAGAGGCCAGAAGATGGTACGGAATCTCCTGGAGCTGGAATTACCCATGATTGTGAGCATCCCAAAGTGGGCACTGGGAACCAAACTTTGGTCCCCTTCAAGAACAGTCAATGGGAGCTGGAGAGATGGCTCAGTGGTTAAGAGCACTGGCTGCTCTTCCAGAAGACCTGGGTTCAGTTCCCAGCACCCACATGGCAATTCACAACTATCTGTAACTCCAGTTCCTGGGAACATGACACCCACAGCAAAACACCAATGCACATAAAATAAAAATAAATAAATTTAAAAAATGGACAGTCAATGCTCTTAAGTGCTGAGCCATCTCTCCAGCCCCCAGGGAAGAAACTTTAAGGTCTCAAGATTCTGCTTATGTCTGATCTAAAAAGTCATTGTACACCTGAGAGTGTATAGTAACAAAAAGGCCCACACATCCCTGTGGCCTACCACCATGATTTTTTTAATCATGGGGGGAAAAAATGTAAGATCTGATCCAAAGGCACACACAGGAATTAAGAAATACGCAGGGGTCGGGTGGGGGAGAAGGATGGCTCAGCTGAAAAATGTGCCATGAAGCCTAAGATCCCGATTTCAATCACTGGGATCCATAAAGTGGAAGGGGAAAACTGACTCCCAGGAGTCCAAAAGATGTCCACATGTGCAGTGGCACATAAACGCCCATAAACATACACACACTAAATAAATCTAATAACAATTAAAAAAATAAATAAAATATGCAGGGCCTGCAGGAAGAACACTGATGTATCTTCCTGGAGGACAGACCACACTGAGTGGTGCGAAGAAGAATGTTCCTCCTCGGTGAGAAAACCCCACGTTAAAACTATTAATTTTTAATAGTTATTATTATTAATAGCTATTAATCATTAGTTATTATTAATACCATCCCTGAATAATTTATATATATAAAATGAACTTCAAATAAAATCACTGCTTAGAGGGAGGGTTGGGTTAAAGCTTAGCAAACAGACTCTCGACTTAATCAAGAAGAATAACTCAGCCAAGACATTTCTGCAAAAGAATAGGGAGGTTGGTTTTCAACTGTATTGTAGCCGCTCAGCTCTGCTCAGACAGAATCTTTCCTGTCTCTATTCAGACATTTTCAGTGGACCCTTTACGGCTTCTGGGATAAAGTTCAAGTTCCTGAGCACGAGGAACTGTAAAAAGAGCCTGCTAACAATATCTGAGGGAGTCGCGGAAGCAGCCAAATGCTCACGTTCCAGCCTGTACCTGGGGCAGCCTGCTGTTTCTCCCTATTGCCTTTCAGCCGCTGTATGCAGACATTGTCAGTCATAACCCAGTTGTCTAGAAACCGAAACACCAGAAGCTTGGCTTTGGACGTAGCCCAAGGCAATGGCAGAATTCTGGGCTTAAAGAATGGCAGCTGCCTGAAAGGGGGCCAGAGCTCCCCAAGAGCCCCCAAAGGCCAACAGAAGCTTTGAACCACCTCCAAAGCGGATCAAGTGACACTGGACTTGTCGCAGGACCTCTCTAACCTGGGTGTAATCTATGACTCCAGAGATGCTATCTAGAAGGAAAAAAGGGTGTGTGTGTCACACAGAGTGCACTGTGAGGCTGGCAGCATCTGTGCCTGCTAGTCCCTGTTCTGTGTGGCGCTCCCCTGTCATAGCAGCGAGTCTCTTCCAAACCTGACTGTCAAACTCTGCCAGGGAGTTTGACACCCCACATTCTCTGTTAGGGTGCAGGACTGAATGCTCAGCCTATGTTCTCTGGCCAGGTCTGGCCTGAGGTACCAGGAAGCTAACCCCAAGTTTTGGCCTCCTCACTTTGATGCTCTACCAGCCCACCTGTAGGATCCCACCCTTCACTTCCACGTGGCCACATGGCTTCAGAAGTCTCAGTTCTCAGCTCCCTACCCTAGGCCACCTCTTGCTGGGTTCCCAGTGCTGGCTTTCGGTCTCTTCCTGACAACAGCTTTGCTTTGGATTTCATATTCCATGTAGTCTAGAACAGCAGGCGTTAATGGTGTGTTCTCGCCATTCCACCGTCTCCAGTACAGTTGTGCCTAGACCCTGGCACCTCTGTAGATCAGTAAGTGAATGTCCTCCCTCACTGTGGGTGTTTGGAGGTTAATATGGTTCTCCTCTCTATCGGGGTTCTCAGCTGAAACCACCTGGCAATCTCTAGAGACTGTCTGGGTTGCTGCATTGGGGTGGAGGGTACTGCTTGCATTTGCTGAGTGAGAGCCAGGATACTTCACCAGACAGCCTCCCCAAACAAATCACTGGACCACTCAATGTCAGTAAGGTTGACCTTAAGTAAGCTAGCTCTGTACTTATGCTGATCTCTCCAGAGTCCAACACCCAAGCAACATGGATGTGCTACTGCAGCAGAGACCAGGGGAGGGGTGCCTCATACTCTAAATAGCTGCAGTTAGACAAGATGGTCAGAGGAGATCCTCCATTTGGAAACCCTCCTGTGGGCTCAGGGCCACACCCTTGCATTATGCAAAGGCAGCTGCCCTAGTGAGCCGGGCAGGCATAAAGGTGACGTGGTCAGGAGTGGCTATTTGATCTCCAGTTTTTCCAGAATTTCCACTCCTCTGCCAAGCATACCTCTCCAGATGCTGTTCCCTGTCCAAGAGCTCAGCAGGCTCACCTAAAGCCGTCATCCTCCAATGCTGAGGTGTTTCCCCTCCGCGCTAAGTCTTCTCGACAGACATCCAGTTCACAGGAGCCGGAAAGGTACAAGTCCATCGAGACCTGGCAGTTTTCTGTAGTCTGGTAGTTTTGACTGTCTGAACTATAATTTCAGGGCTGGAGTGCAAGAGGAACCCTTATTGAGTGTGGGCCTGCATTCTTAGTCTGCTGAAGTGGGTTTAGTCTTTGTTTTCCTTTGGGGGAGTTCACTTAGTAGATTTTAGGGATATTATTTCAGGTGCGAGGACCTTCAGCTGGAAGGTTACTCACTTACATTTTTTGTAAACCTTTGACTCCATCTTCAGAACCTTTCAATCTCCTTGGTTACTATGGATACCCTGTAAAAATCAGATTATCAATGAGGTCCTACATCCCCTGTGCTTCCTCTCTGAGAATGACACTTGCCAATCATGTGTAGCTGAGTTGACTTCTACATGTCTCAGGTAGTAAAGATTTACTCTGAGACTTGATTTGTAAGGATAATCTACATGTTTTCTAGAATATTAAACTCACAGACAGGATCGCTAAGGTAAACTAAATAATACTTGGAAAAACATTATTTTTTTGGACATTGCTGTTTTCTATTCCATCTACGTTGAAGTCTTTGAATTACTTCCTGCCCTTGGGTATTCTGTTATCCAGTGAATACAACCCTGAGCAGAGAAGCTTGCCTTCCCATGCCACTGCTTATCGACAAAACACCTTGAATGGACTATTCTTTGAGCAAAATAGCTACTTTTTCCTTTGCTATCAAGTTGACCTAGTGGGCTCTGTGTGTGTGTGTGTGTGTGTGTGTGTGTGTGTGTGTGTGTGTGTGTGAGAGAGAGAGAGAGAGAGAGAGAGAGAGAGAGAGAGAGAGAGAGCGTGCACGCCTATATGGCAGAGGAATACATAAGAGAGTTTACTAGTGTTGGTTGCAACATTTTTAGGAAAGCATTGGGTGGTATTTGCAGTATGTTGTATCCATGAACAACAGAACTGGTTTTCCTTGGAGGTGCTTAGTGGTTGTTTGGGTCCTACAGTGAAAGGGAGGCATTTCTGGCATGGTTCTGGCCATCCCAGGGGTCACCAGTACTGAAGGATGGCTTGAAAAAATGCATTTGGATTCCTACATACTTTGGGGGTGGTAGTGGACTCAGAGTGACAGGGATTGAAAATTATCTCCAAGGGATCCTCAATTACCTCATGTAACTGGATGGGCTTGATGGGGCTCCCCAGAAAGGATTCTGCTTCCTAGTACTGGCAATGGTATGACCCCCACCATTCCCAGTACTGGCATGGCCTGACCCCCCACTGTTCCCAATTACTGCCAATGGTGTGACCCCACTAGTCAGTTCAGATCCCTGACAATTCTCCCATTTTCTGACCTCCTGCCCCAACCTTGCCTAACTTATCCCCAACCAAGAGCAGAGCTTCTTACCCCCACCCCCACAACCCCTGACCACTTGGGTTCGGGTCTTTTAACTTCATCCCCACCCCATTCAAGCAGGCCCTTTCTAGACAGGGCAGCTCCTTGTCCTGTCCGTTCTCTACTGTTCCTCCGTGGGCAGTCTCCCTCTGAGCTACTTCCCCACATCCCCAGCTCCATATTTTCTCACTCTCAGCTTTCAAACAGACTCGAGTCTCTCCTATTCTTAAAAACCTCTGGACCAGGGGCTAGAGAGATGCTCAGCACTGAAGAGCCCTGGCTGCTCTTGCAGAGGACATGGGTTTGATCCCCAGCACCTGCATGGTGGCTCACAGCCATCCACAACTCCAGTTCCAGGAAATCTGACACACTCTTCTGGCTTCTTCAAACAACAGGGACACATGTAGTACACAGACATACATGTAGCCAAAAATTCCCATATACGTAAAATAACTTTTAAAAATTAAAAAACCCCATGGACCAATAAAAAAATCTCTCGCACCCCAGCCCCTCCCTCTATTCCGGCCTTTCTCCCAGGCTTCAGTCCCAGGCTCTAGCAACAGAACGCAGTAATCATTGTTTTCCTACTTGCAGATTAAAGGCTTTCTCAACTTTGTTCTCTTGCTTCCAGGAGACACCTCTGTTTTCTCTTTAACTACTCCTTCTCTGTCTTGGCTTGTTCCTGAGCCATTAAATGTGGGAGTTCCAAATTGCTTCCCTCAGCCCTGTTCTCATTTCTCCATGTGGCCGTCCCTGACGTCACCTCTGACTGGCCACTACTCTATGCTAACTTCTGAAAGTTTCTGTTTCCGCTCGCTACAAAAATACAAAATACTTAAAGATCAATGAACTGGATGGATATGGTGACTCACATCTGTAATCCCAGCACTGGGATGCCTAAGGCAGGATGATTTTCAGAAGTTTGAAGCCAGCCTAGGCCACATAGTTCCAGGCCAATCTCCTAGGCTACAGAGTGATATCGTATCTTAAAAGAAAAGAAAAGAAAGAAAAGAAAAAAAAGAAAAGAAAAGAAAAATCAAAGAGTTCATGATAACCTATGAAAAGTCTCCGTCTTATTAGGAGAACCATCCTTCTGTCCGTCTGTCCACCCACCTATCATGTATGAAGTGGCCATCTGTTCCAAACAATGAAAACACAAAGCCATTACTGAGCTAGCCATTGCAGCCGGATGGGGAGGGGCTGAGCTAACACTGAGGCACAGGACAGTATGAGAATGAGGTGCTCTTGCTTGAAGCCCAGCCCAGGAGCTGGTTGGCACACTAGCAACCAGCTTGCTGTTGCTTTCCAGATCTCAGGTTCCAGAATCATCTCTCACTGAAGGTGGTCAGGACAGTGACTCAGAGTCCAAATGCACTTTAACCTGAGCTGGGTGCTGGCTTGGGGCACCACTCTTTCCAGAGAGCAGGTAGGATGATCCCACCCTCCCATTCAACGGTACTACTGGTAGTGCCCCTGATATTCATGGGAGATTTACCTTCCATCCTTGACCTTGGTATGTTCACTGCCCTGTCAATGGCCTTAGATGGGTGGTGGGGTTATGTAGGGAAACCCCACCTCCCGCAAACCTCATGGCCGGCAGGGGTGGAGGGTAGGGTAGGGGGGCTGACCACAATCCTGGAGAGGTGAAGAATGAAACTCGGACAGTACCATCTTTACTGGCACTGGGTCATAGCCTTCCAGAGATTGACCTTGTGGTTTACTTTTCTCACACATTTAAACAGAGTAGAACTTGTGACCTGTGACCTTTACAATAAGAATGGATTCTATTGACTGGTAAACAGAGCTCAGGGCTAGAGCCTAGAGGAAGAACCTGTGATAAGCCTAAATCCTCATGCAAAGTACATGGGAACTCTTTCATAGGGATGTGTTCTATTCACTGAAGGACTGGGGCCTAAAAAATGCTCAGGATATTGGGCAGATTCAGGTGGAGGCTGAGAATCACCAAGTTGATTGACTACTTTTCACTCTGGCATTCCAGGTGACTAGGCGTCATTCATTTCCTTCATTTGAAGAAATTAGGCCCACGTGATTGACAATCCTGGTTTCTCCAGGGATTTTTCTTAGCTCTGCTTCCTACAGGGCTACTAGTCAGGTTAAGCCCAGGGAGACAGCCAAGAGCTCACTGAGTCTGATGACTGCCTGCTCCCACGTGAGGACCCTTGGGTGTCTGGCAGGGAGCACCCTTGTGTTATACAGAATGCTGGACATGTTCCATGACAGCTAGATGTTCAGAGACTTAGAGTGGAGACCTGGAGTTGAAACCTGGCTCCCCTCCTCCAACACATCTGTGGACAAGTCAAGCACCTGTGAGCCTTAGTGTGTGTGTGTGTGTGTGTGTGTGTGTGTGTGTGTGTGTGTGTGTGTCTCAAGTGTTTTGTAAACAGAAGATGCTGCACAAAGCCTGGGTGATGGCCTGAACCACAGTTATCATAACATATAATCACAGCTATGGTTTTTAGGCAATTGTCTAAGGATCCAAACAAAGTAAGAACACACATGTGAGCACTTTGGGTGTGCAAGCCATTAGAGCTGTTTATACCCTGTTGTCCACCATCCATGGGGCTGGTGATTCATGTCTCTGAAAAACAAGTGTTAGGACTGTGATGGAGAGAAATGATTTCATGTTGGCTACCTGGTTAATGGGGAGGCTGAGAGCCACCCTGCCCTGCCTTCCCTCTGCCTCTGCCTTCTGTGGTCACCCTGCAGCCCAAACCACAGGGGAAGGCAAAGCTAGGGAGCCTAGCAACAGATGCTAGGGAGACAGAGTAAACTGGGCTTGGGCAGGGCCCAGTCTGGCTCACCCAGTGGTTGAGCTGGTTAGCTGTGATCAGTGTGGTCCTCCAACAATGCATGTTATTGTATTTACCTGTTGTTCCTTTTTCAGGAGTCCCTTTAAAATTGGGCCCCTGGGCATGATCTTGTACACCTGAGAACTGTTGTTGAGACTCTGGACATTTACTTTCCTTTATGAGACCATAGAGGACACACTCACTACGCACACATACCAACCCCTTCACATACACTACACACACATACACACACATATACACACATACACACACATACATCATACACATATATATCACACACACAACACCACACATATACACATATACACACATATATCACACACACATACACTACACACTACACCTCATACACCACACACACACACACACACACACCATAAGCTGGTAGGGACAGATCTTTCCCAAGGTCTACTGTGTGCTCACAGAAGGAGATCCAGGGCTTAAATAGTGTCAACAAATCTATTGAGCTCACAGGTCAGTCAGTGCCCGGCCATGTGGAAAGGGCTGCAGCTACAAAGCCAGCTTATTAAAAATGGCTGGCCATTGATCATGTTTACCAAAGGAGAAAACTGAAGTGCACCATATGCCTCAGCTCTTTATATAAAAACCCTGGGCCCCACAGCGCATGGAGGCACATACCTGTAACCCCAGCGCTCTGGAGGAAGAAACAGGAGAATCCAGAGTTTGAAGACATCAGCTGCATGAGACCATCTAAGTAGAGAAAAGAAAAGACCTTTGACAACACCAAGTTGTCAGTCCAGTGGATGAGGGAAGGATGAGGCTCTCTTCGGACTTTCTTTCTTTCTTTCTTTCTTTCTTTCTTTCTTTCTTTCTTTCTTTCTTTCTTTCTTTCT
>CABHPR010119076.1:0-49659 GCA_902168415.1 Peromyscus melanophrys
AAAGTTTCTCTGTATAGTCCTGGTCCTGGCTCTCCTAAAACTTGCTCTGTAGAGCAGGCTGGTCTCAAACTCACAGAGATCCACCTGCCTCTGCCTCCCAAATGCTGGGAGTAAAGGCTTGTGCCACCACCATGCCCAGGGTCACTTTTACATTTCATTTTGTATATGCACCACCTTTTTGTATCCATTCATCAGTAGATGGACTTCTAGGCTGATTTTATTTCCTTGATACTATGAATAGAGGAGCAATAAACAGGGATGAGCAAGAATCTTTGTAGTACAATAGAGAGTCCTTTGGATATATGCCCAGAAGTGGTATATTTGGCTCATATGATGGTTCTTTTTAGCGTTTTCAGAAACCTCTGCACTGATTTTGATAATGGTTGCACAAAATTTAAATTACTGCAGTAAATGTAGACTCATTCTACACTGTAGTCAGTAATTAAAGTCAGTAATTAAAAAAAATAAAAACAGCTAAGAACCCTATATGAGCTAAAATATCAACTTGTCAGTCAAAATGTACCCACTAGCACAATAGTAGCACATCTATCACAAAGACAAAGAATTGCCTACGTGGTTTTGAGGCCTGTTTCACAAAAAGCACAAGGTTTGTATTTATCCTCTTGCTGTTGATACTTGATCAGTTAGGTAGTTCACCTTGTTTCCTAAAATCAAACTGTCTTTCTAAAGATGTGCATTTTCCAGTTCCCATTTCTGTCATCTTTTTTTCTTCATCATCTTAGTGTTCCCTCTATTTTTTTCATGTTTTGTGTGTAGAATGTGTGCATTATTGTATGTGAGAACATGTAGTTGGGGCCTGTATGGAAGTCACAGTACAATCTCAGGTGTTGGTCTTCAACTTCTGCCTTTGTTTGTGTCACAGTCTCTTAGTTGTTCACTACTGCATAGGCCAGGATAACTGGCCTGTGATCTTCTAAGGATTCTCTGTCTAAAACTTCCCATCTCACTACAGGAACACTGGGATTATAGATGCAGGATACAATGCCCACAGTTACGTGGGTTCATTGTATTCACTCAGGGCCTCATGTTCACACAGTAAATACTTTACCAATTAAAATATGTCTGTAGCCCCTATTTCTCTTTTCCCTCCTCCTCAGCTTTCTCTGCATTCCTTCCATTTATCATCCTCTTCTTATTCTTCTTTACTCTTTTCAGCAATAGTTAACTAACTTACACTAAAATTGCAAGTAGTTTTATTTATCCTTAGTATATTACTCGAATGAGTTGAGTATCACCTTGGGTACTATCCAAAAATCTCCAGGGACATGTAAGAATAGATATTTTCTTCATTAACACGCTACTTTTTGAGATTATATTTATTTGACTATAATGAAAATAGAAATACTTGTCAAGTTTAATTAAATACTGTCAGCATGAATTTCATTTACAGCCCTGAGACATTGTTTTTCCCATTGTCATTGTGGTATTAACAATTGGACCTTATACATCCTTGATAAACTTAGTGTCCATAAATGAGCAACAGTCCTTGGTGGGTAACTCTTGGCAAATCTGGAAGGGATACCAGTGCATATTAAGTTATGCCAAAAATTGTGCTTGTATGTCAAGATATACTACCTTCTTCTCAAGGGTTCTGTTTTGTTCTTTTTTTAGGTTGATTATCTGTTCTTACTAATCATAGATTATATATAAGAGGCACATTAACTTTTGCATATCACATTACTCATAATTTTTAAGGCCAGACTAAATTTATTATTACACATATAGAATTTTAAATTTATTTCTAGTAAACCAATGAACTACATATTTATAATGGTTTAAACTCATTAACAGTCCTGAAATTTTCTTTTATTTATTTTATTTTAATTTTTAAATATATTTCGATTATAACTCCTCCCAGATCCTTCTACTCTACTCCTTACCTACCTCCTACACCTACCCAGCTCCATGTTCTTTCTCTCTCTCTCTGTCAAAAATATCATAAAAAGTCCCTCAGGAAAAACAGCAACAAAACACAAAAAGTGAAAATCAAATAAACTGAAAAATAAATAAATAAAACCACAGTTTTCTTTTTCTTTCTTTCTTTTTTTTTAAGAGAACTTAGTTTGAAGTCTCAGTATAACTGCAACACATGCGCAGAGTGCCCAGGTCAGTCCCATGGAAGTTCTCTGGTTGGCAGTTCAGTCTCTGTGAGCTCCCATCAGCCCAGGTTAGTTGACTTTGTGTGTTTTCCTGTGGTGTTCTTGGCCCCTCTGACTCCCATAATTCCTCCTCCTCTTCTGCAGGATTTCCTGAGGTCCACCTAATGTTTGGCTGTGGGTCTCTGCATCTGTTTCCATCTGGTGCTGGGTGAAGCCTCTCTGATTACAATTGGGCTAGGAAACAATCTGTGAGTATCACAGAATATCTATCATTAGGAATCATTTTATTGACTTTGTTTTTCTTTTTTACCAGTCATGTTTGGTTCTATCCTAGGTCTCTGAGCTGTCCAGACTCCTGGCAGATGGAGCAGGGCCTTTGTCTGACTCTGTTGCCTGCGCTTGGGACCCTTTCCTTCTGAGTTGCTTCATCCAGTCTTTTTTTTTTGTTGTTGTTGTTGTTGTTGTTGCTGTTGTTGTTTTTGAGACAGGGTTTCTCTGTGTAGCTTTGGAGCCTGTCCTGGAATTCACTCTGTCGACCAGGCTGGCCTTGAACTCACAGAGTTCCACTTGCCTCTGCCTCACCAAGTCCTGGAATTAAAGACCTGCACTACCACTGCCTGGCTGCCTCATCTAGTCTTAATAGGAGAGGAGGTGCCTAGTCTTGCTGCAACTTGATATGAAATGGCAGGCTGATATACTTGGGAGGCCTGCACTTTTCGGAAGGGAAGAGAGAGGAAGTAGATGGTAGGGGAGGGGATATATTGGAGGGGATGGACTTGGAAGAGAGGAGAGCGGAGAAGAAACTGATCATGCTGGAGAAAATTAATTAACTAATTTAGAAATAATAAAAAAATTTAAAAAACTAAATATAGCTAGCAACTTTTGCCTTATGTAGTCTTGCAAAGTTTTTAAAATATATTCCTGAAGTGCTAACATATATGGAATTTGGAGTAAAAAAGTAAAATATTGATTAATATTTTGATTAATTATTCCTAAAGCAACTTCTTGACAGGAAAAATATCTTTTATTTTCAGTGTGAAATATTAATCATGGGTTTAATCATGGGTCATTGTGTATGCCTAGTATATTTCCTAACAATGACATGCATCCTCAGCTCTAAGAAAGTGGTTTGCAGATAGAAATTACTACTGTCATATTTATTTGCTATTTATCAAATATAAATATTTTACTTTCAGTTTCACTAAGAGCATTCTTAAGCATAATACTTCATTAAAGGTACTCAGAAGCTGCCGTTCCCATTGCAGTGAAAAGGTCCAGAATTCAAGACTATAGAGGGACAAGAGGCATCAGTTGAGTTCTAATAGAAAACAGACCTAAATTTCCATGTGTTCTCTCCCTCTGGAAGCACAGAAGATCTATCAAATTCTTTCAGTGAGTATGTGACAAAATTTATGAAATATTACGGATAAGAGATACCTACCTAATCATATGTGTCCATGGTTTAATTTGAGTTCAGTCACTTAGACATGCAACAGTTGTACAACTTAGTTAAAATGCTGAAATATCATAGCAAAAACAGATGTGCACCATAAATCAGTGTTAAACCTACTAAGTTACTGGTCTCAGGCCTCAGGCATCTGAAAACTGTTTTCAGCTCAAAAATGTACAGAATTATTTTTTGTTTTGTATATAGTTGTCTCAAGTATGAAAACATATTTGAATGTATCAGCTACAATACTGGTAAATATGTAATTTATTTTGTAAAATTTACTACTATAAATCTTAGTATTCTATCACTACTTTAGTAGTAATATAGAGAACATATTTATTTATAATTCACTGGGTTTAATAGTGTTTTATTTTTACTTAGGCATATCAAAACAGTACTGTGCTTCTTTTTGTTTTGCTTATTTACCTAGAGTAGTCCATTGAAACTAGGGGTTGCATGGGTGAATTTTTTTTTTTTGAAAATCAGGCTCAACCTATAGCCATATTTAAAAAATTTAGTAGTAATGTGGTGGTCATAAAATGCCTTAATTTTTGTCCATGTAGCAGTCAGAACAATTAATGAACACATATAATGATGAAATCACAAGTGACATTTTTGTCAGTGTAGGTTATATACATTTATTCACATGTTTCAGAACAAAAGAAGTCATACCAATGTTTGTGATACTCTGCTAGTAATGTTAATTTTGACTTGATTTACAACTATAAAACTCAAGTATTTTAGAATTACTTTTGTATACTAGTTCATGAAGAAATGAGTACAGCATTTGGGTCTCTCATCTAGGTGCTCACTTTGTAATGAGGAAAACAATACCACAAATATTAATATTGGTACAAGTAAGAATTAATTCAGTAGGATATGGCATCTACATACAAAGCCAGTTAGGAGACTAAAAGCACTGTGCATATATGGGGACACAATACTTAGGAAATCGCCATATTTTATGATTGATTTTGTTGTGAAAACTGCTATAAACACCTATTTACAAAAATCAGTGGAGATTCTTCAGGATTACTAGCTAGTTAAATAGGTTCTTAGAATTGAGAACAAACTAAAATATATACATGGAAAAGTATATACATTTGGCCTTGTCAACATTAAATAAATTGTAACTGTCAATGCCAACTTCCTTCTTATATTAGTACCCTAGAGTTTTTTGTGGGGTAGTTACTATGGGAAGAAGAGTTAAACTGAACAGGAATCATGTATTCTTTCCTACAACTGTAAGTTAGTAATAAACAACTATTTTAGAGTTTTCTTGTATAGCCAAAAATCTCTCTTATAGGTTTTCACTGGGCTTACATTACAGTTATGAATTACCTCTTGAGAAACAGGCTTCAGGTCCAATCAGAGAACAGTTATTTCCACGCATAATAGTCATTAAACTACTGCACCAATGGACATACTTTTCCTAGTTGGTTGATATTTTAGTTCATAGAATCTACAGTCCAGTAAACCATTGATGCTTTATCCATCCCAGCAGATTACGTAGCACCTACTTACAATGTGAATACTAGCTATCGGGAGAGTCTTCTAGTTCAAGTCCAGTTTGCTTTACCTATACAGTGATCACTGAGCTTTGGTGGGAGGGTTGAGATACATAGATCTTCCATTTAGGACTAAGCATTCTTCAGTCTCTCATTTTCTATGCATTGGTAAGTAGAGGATCTTCATGTTAATCTCTACTGCAAGAAGCTTCTCTGATGAGGAGGGAGATACACAAATCTAGTAGTTGCTGTGGGATGGTCTGTATGTCAAACATGTTGCTTATTGGTCAATAAATAAAACACTGATTGGCCAGTGGTCAGGCAGGAAGAAGTATAGGCGGGACAAGGAGGAGAGAATTCTGGGAAGTGGAAGGCTGAGCCGGAGACACTGCCAGCCGCCACCATGACAAACAGCATGTGAAGATGCCGGTAAGCCACAAGCCATGTGGCAAGGTATAGATTTATAGAAATGGATTAATTTAAGATATAAGGACAGTTAGCAAGAAGCCTGCCACGGCCATACAGTTTGTAAGCAATATAAGTCTCTGTGTTTACTTGGTTGGGTCTGAGAGGCTGTGGGACTGGCGGGTGAGAGAGATTTGTCCTGACTGTGGGCCAGGCAGGAAAACTCTAGCTACAAGTAGTAAGTAATTAGGAGTCAATTTAAGACTATGTCCATGTAGCAGAATAATAGTAGTATGTTCTCATTTAGAGTCTATGACTATTCAGGATATTATGAAAGATATCTAAAAAAATATATAATTGCCTAAATTCTTTAAAGTTCTTTTCACTTTAATAATAGATCTTATTTATTCATGGTTGGTGTTCAGTAGTTTGTAAGCATATATAATGTGGCATCATTCTTTGCTCACTATTAACTATTGCCTGTCAGTTTTAATTTTAGTCAATTTACATAATGGTATCTACACTTTTTTTGCATGAATCAGTTAAAGAAATTTTCATTCCACATCATGAAAATCAGTGAGTTACAAAAGGACCATGTCTGAGAACTCTGCCACCAGAAATGAGGTATGTTTTCTTCTGCCTTCCTATAGACTTCCTCCTGTATCAGTGTAACCATGACCTTTGAGGTCATTTGAGTTTAAGGAAAACATTTTACTGATGGTAATTGCCAATAATATAAAGGGTCATGGGCAACATAAAAGATTACTGCAAATCCTTTTGTAGCTTCTACATAGGAAATGTATTTTTTTAGATATGATATGCTATGTCATAATAACCTATTTTTTTGCTTCTTTGTTCCATTCAGGATCCTAATGTGTTCTCATGTGTTTCTACAACATTACTCCTGGCATTTCTGTGTGAGTATGGAAAAATCACCAGGATACTGGTTAGTTGTGAGTATGAAGAAATCTACATAATGGCTTCCAGTGTACTGCCATTGTGTAAGTAAACAATATAAAATGATAAATTATTTTGCACTTGTTTCTGCTTATCTGCTTTTTTGGGGGTTACATATACTACAAGGAAATGTAATAATATATTTAGTGGTTTTCTGATACATGTTGATTAGTGTCTTTGTGATATGTATTTCTTCTTTCATGTAAGTTAAATAAATAACATAAGGATAGTGGCATACTTACTGGGAGAACTGCTCTAGTATATAGAGTGCTTTCCAGATGTTTAACCTCAAAGATTTATAGACCTGTAAGTTTCAGAAAATGAACATATTTGTTCCATCATTTTTCATTTTTGCTTTGAGGAAGAAAGAAAGAGGTTGTTTTTCATATTAAGTCAATATTTGTACAGTACTTATAGATAATATGTTACATAGATGTTCAGTATTTCTGGGAGAAGTGAGAGACAGACTACACTTAAAGATAGAGCAGGTTGAGTCTTAGGAATCTCATGACAGTCTCTTAAAAGTTCTTTAAAGTTCAGATTCATTCAGTGAAAGACAGAGCACAAGAATTCAGTATCTCAGAATATGAAGAAATAGAAATTTCAACTCAGAAGGACTAAGGAAATCCAAAGCTGATAGAAGGAAAGGGACAGCCCTATGATCTAAGTTTTTTTCTCTTACAAAATTCCACTGATATGAATTTAAAAGTTCAGTTTCCTCTCAAGAATGCAAAAGAAAATTAAAATCTCCCTTCTTAATGGGATTTTGGGTGTCTTTTTTTCTACATATTTGCACTTAAATTTGTGGAAAAAAAAGATGTAGTTGCTGTGATAGAAGGAAGGTATCTTTACATTTCACTTAAGTTTATGATTTTCTGCTCATAATATACAATGCAATTTAAGTACTATGTAAATACTTTATTGGGGAAGTGGCTTAACTTAAGCATATATATGTATTCATATAAGTGTATGAATAATGAGGAGGGGCTCCAACAGGCTTTAGGAAGGGAGGTAAATATACAAATATATTTGGAAGTTTTTCTTTGTCCTGCCTGTTCCACAACTACTCAGATGCAAGTAAACACGTAGAGGCTTATATTAATTAAAACTGCTCAGCCATTAGCTCAGGCTTACTGCTGACTAGCTCTTACACTTAAACTCAGCCTATTTCTGTTAATCTATATGTCGCCATGTTTCCATGACTTTACCTGTGTGCCATTACATGCTGCTCCCTTGATGGCAGGCTAGTGTCTCCTGACTCAGCCTTCCTCTTCCCAGAATTATTCTTGTCTGCTTATCCTGCCTATACTTTCTGCCTTGCTACTGGCCAATCTGTATTTTATTAAACCAGTGTACAAAAGCATTTTCCCACAGCACACAAAGAAGATGAAAGACAAATACTTTGAGTGTTTTTATCAAAACATAAATCACTGTCCTTTCCTGTGCTCTAAAGCAATTCCTCCATGTTTTACTTTAGTATTTTCATAGAATCATTAATTACATTTAAGTGTTTAGTCCATTTTGTGTTAATTTTTATAGCTAGTAAGAAATAAGGGTCTAATTTCTATTTTCTGCCGATGGATGACCATTTTCCTGGTACCATTTTATTGAAATTATTCTTTTTCAAATATGTGTTACCTTTTTTACAAATCAATTACAGATATGTATACCCATTTCTAGCCTTGTGTTCTATTGGTCTGTATGTTTGCTTTTTATGCCAGTACCATGTTGTGTGGTTTACTAGAGCTATATGATATGTTTTAAGTCACATAATATAATATCTCCTTAGGTGATCTTTTGGTTCAAGAATGTTTTGGCCATTTATTTCTGTGATTTCAGATAAATTTTAATAATGTTTATAATTTTTTGAAGTTTAGTAATAATTTATGGTGTTGACACTGGATCTGTAGACTTTGGCTAATATGAAGATCATACTAAAATTGATTGTTCCAATTCATAAACACAGCACTTTTCCTTGGGCCCCTTGAAATTTTTTTAAGGATGTTTTTATTATTCTTCACTGCAACTATTTTTTCTTCCATTGGTTAAATACATTACTTGATATTTTTGTATTCCTGGTAAATGAATACATGATTTATATGTTAGATAATTCACGGTAGTATTTAAAAGCCACTGATTTTTCTTGTTTTTTTAAAATTTTATTGCTAGTTAATTAACTAGTTCTTGTAGTTATTCGTTCTACACTTTCGGTTTTTCTGTTTATAATAGAATGTTATCTGTAAACTGTCAGTTCAACTTTCATTCCATTCTCTTTCCTGATTTCTGAACTTGAAATATCCAATGATATATACAATAAATGTGAAAGTGGGCATCATTTCCTTCCTTGTTCTTTATCTTAAAAAGAAACCTTTTAGCTAACCTCATTTAGTATAATATTGGATTTTGGCTTATAGTATGAAATAATTTATTTTTATTATTAATTTTTTGACATTGTTGACATGAAGAGATACTTAATTGCATTGAATTTCTGTTTTGTGTCTGTCCAGAAGATCATGCAGATTTTTGTATATGTTGAGGCATCTTGTATCTTTGGGATGAATCCTACTTAGTTATAGCATATATAATATTTTTGGTTCAGAAAATCCAGTCCATGGCTTTACAAATGCTAACTAAGCAAGTCTGACAGTGAGCTACACCTCTGTGTCTTCAGTAATCTTTATGTGTTCTTGGATTCAGTTTGTTAGTTTTATACTGAAGATATTTCAATATGAGATAACGAACTGTAGGATTTTGTTATTTTTGTTGTGTCTTTGACTTAGGTATTAGAATAAGTATAGTTCAAATATAGTGCATTTAGAATTCCTTTCGCTTGTATTGTCAGAATAACTTCAGGAGAATTGATACCTTTGCTGTTTTGGTATAATTTAGTATCAAAGCCCTGTGGTCCAGAGTATTTCTTTTTTTTTGTTTGTTTGTTTTGTTTTTTTTGTTTTTTTGTTTTTCGAGACAGGGTTTCTCTGTGTAGCTTTGCGCCTTTCCTGGAGCTCACTTGGTAGCCCAGGCTGGCCTCAAACTCACAGAGATCCGCCTGGCTCTGCCTCCCGAGTGCTGGGATTAAAGGCGTGCGCTACCAACGCCTGGCCAGAGTATTTCTTTGATGTGAGACTTTTTTAAAAATATTGAGTTTCATGACTTGTTTATCAGTCTCTGTCTTGTTTCTTCAAAATTCAATCTTGATAAAGCATATGTGACAGGAGCTCTTTTATTCTTTAGAGCTTTATTTAGTGGTGTATACTTATTATAATGATTCCTTCTTTGATTATGAGTTCATTTTGTTTATATTTTAAATAAACATCTTTTGGTTTGTGTATCTTTTGTAGTATGTTTTTGTCTCTTTCATTTATTTCTGTTTCTATTTCCTTTATTCATATTTCTATTTTATTTATTTATGTTTATATTTCATTTATTTACATATGGTAGAATTGACTCTGTTACTATTATATAGTAGCGTTCCTTGTATTTCTATTAATTATTTTTTGAAATCCATTTGTATACGAATTGCATTCTATAAGTGTCATTTGATAGGAAATTTATTTCTTCATGCCAACATATAATTGGTTCTTGCATTTTTGATCCATTCACTCACTCTTTGTTTTTAATTGGTTGGTGCAATGTGTTTACATTTAAAATAATTACAGATAGGTAACAATACAATATGTATACATTTAAAATAATTATTAATAGGTAAGGTTTTACTTGGGTCATTTCATAACTTATTTCTCATTCTACTGCATTTCTTTCTGGTTGCTTTCTTTTTTATTTTACTGAAAATAGATTTTTTTCATATAATATATTCTGATTACAGTTTCCCCTCTTCCTACTCCTTCCAATTTCTTCCCTCTTCCTACTCCTTCCAATTTCTCCCCACTTCCCTGCCTATCCAGATCAACCCCATTTCTATATTTTCTTAGGAAATAAGCAGGCATATAAGAAATAATAGTAAAACAAAACAAAAACAGACAAATTGGAATAGGACTAAACAAAGAAAAGGTACAAGAAACATATATAGATGCAGAGTCCTATTCATTCACACACTCAGGAATACCATAAAAACATAAAGATGGAAGCCATATATATATATATATATATATATATATATATATTCATTCAAAGAGTATCTGTATGGTTGAAAAAATGTGCTGAGTCAATGAACCTCCTAAGATGTCACTGAATTCACTTTCTGTTGGCTATCTACAGGTGTGCATGGGGCCTACCCTTAAGAGTAGTTTGTTTTCTCTGTGAGGCCTCTTTGTAGAAAGTTTTTTCATTTGCAAGTGGCTATCAATTAGAGATATGTTCTGGGTTAAGTATGGAGACATGTGTCCACTTCTCAGCTATAGAACCCTATCTGGTCCATTGTCTGCCACAGTATCTGTGAATTCATTTAAGTGTTGGTCTTGTTATGTTTATAAGGCCTTGTTTTCTTGGTGTCCTCCATCTCCTCTGGCTCTTACCCTTTTCTGATTCCTTTTCCATAGGGTTCCCTGAGCCCTCATGGGAGGGATTTGATGGAGACATCCCATTTAGGGCTGAGTGTTCCAAGGTCTCTTACCCTCTGAATATTATCTGGCTGTGGGTCTCTGTATATGTTTCCCATCTGCTGTAGGAGAAAGCTTGTCTGATGACTGAGCAAGGCACTCATTTTTTAGTTCAACAGAATGTCATTAGAGTGATTTTATTGCTAAATTCTTTTGATTTCACCCTAGATCTCTGAGCTATCTAGTCTCAGGTTCTTGGCCACCCAATCTGTGTTGGGTATGGGCTTTACAATTGGAGTAAGCCTTAAATTAGTTTTTGGTTGGTCTCTCCCACAAGCTATGTACTACCATTGCACTAGTGTATCTTGCAGGCAGGTTATTCTTATAGATTGAAAGGTTTGTAGTTGGGTGAGTATTTATTTTTATCCTTTGGTAGTATGCAGAGTACCTCTCCTTACCAAGAATACTAGCCTGTATACATGAAGGGTCTAGGTTAGCACCAGCTTGACTTCTGTGTTCAGTGAGTTGTGTAGATGTTGTCTTTAGCAATAGGGCCTTGCCATCAACTTGTGGAGAGCAACCTATAGCCTTGCTTGTTTGGAGATTCCCATGGAACCCCTTTCACCAACAATTCAATTAGATATAAACATTTTGGTACTGGGAACTTCATTTGGTGATAAAAGATGTCCAGTTGTGGCTCTCTGCATCTGTTATTTGATAAGTTTATTTAACTCACCTTCATATATGTATGTATTTTAGTAAGCTTCCACCATATTAGGTTTCCAAATGACCACTCAAATGGTCCTTAATTTTAATTATCCTTTCCTGTATTCTTGTTCCTCGTACCCCACTTCCCTCTCTCTTCCCACTTGATCCTCCTGTTCCAGTATCCCACAACCCAGCCTTGTCCATTGATAACCATTTCCCTTCCTGTGGAGGTCTATCCCTTTCACTTAGTCCCTACTCTTTTCTATTACTTTCATATCATTTACTTAGTCGTTCACTCATTTGCTCTAGTTGTGTGTTTCAATTCCTTGCTGAATAATTTTGGCTTGTCTATTGAGGAATCTTGCTATTGGTTATCATGAAGCTTACACATTTTTTTACTTGTATAAAGCTATTTTAAATTTATAATAACTCAGTCTTAACCTAAAAATAATAACAAATATAGTACAAGAGAAAATAAGAAAACAGACAAAGAAATGAACAAAAGCTCTTGTACTGTATTTTTCCTTAATTTTTTTGAGTCAGAGTTTTCCCCCAGATTGGCCTTGAATACCTGATTCTTCTCCCTCTGCCTTCTAAGTGATATGATAATGGGTTGGGGTACCACTATGCCCAATTTTATTTTTCTGTTTTATATAAAGTCTTTGTTTGTAGGTCAGGCTGGCCAATAATTTTTGATCCTCCTTTGATAAGACTCCCAAATGCTAAAATTACAGGCATTAGCTATCATGTCAAGTTTACATTTTTACTATATCATGTCAAATGCATACCTTTCTCTATCACTTATCTCTCAAAAGGTTAAAGTAATTATTATTTTTAATTTTTCTGTTTTTAACAAAGATACAGTTGGCTAATATACAATTCAAACAGTGGTAGAACATTTTCAGTACAATTTCTCTTGTCATTATATACTTTTGTGTTTTCTTCTTGCTTGTTAGTTAGCATTTATTTTAGTTTTGTTTTTGTTTTTCAAGACAGGGTTTCTCTGTGTAGTTTTTGGTGCCTGTCCTGGATCTCGCTCTGTAGATCAGATTGGCCTCGAACTCACAGAGATCCTCCTGGCTCTGCCTCCTGAGTGCTGGTATTAAAGGTGTGCACCACCACAGCCCAGCTATTTTAGTTTTATGAGTCTCTTTTAGCACCTTTTACAAGACAGATTTGGGGGAGGATAAGTATGTCAGACTTTATTTACCTAGAAATGTCTGTCTTTCCTTAAGTTCTAAGGCATAGTTTTGCTTTATTTTATCTGATAGCAATTTTCCTTTATTACTGTGACGATATTATGCTACTATCTCCCTGCTGTGCTGGTAACCAGATGATTGTGCTGGTGGTGTAGTGGTAAGCAAACTGGAGATGTGTATCTGTTGTATGTCAAAACTTTTTCTGGGGAGTTGAAACACACTTATCTACTCACCCCATATAGGGAACTCATAACAGACCAAAGTATGGATACCACCAAAGGTCAATTTGGTGAAGAAAGTTACTTACGGAAGGTTACTTACAGGAACAGAAATGACTCAAAGCTAGCTGCATCACCAAAGCCATGTTGTCATGGGTGACAGCTCACAAAATCTGGGAACATGGAGAACACTGCACATCCTGCAGACAGCTAAGCAGGTTGAAGGCTGTCCTTTCTAAGTGATTCAATTTATCTAAACCTCTTCCAGGCAGTTCAACTGGTTTCTGCTTCTCCTAGGCAGCTGGACTGATCTGTTTTCTTTGCAGCTTTTCTTCTCTTAGAGTCTTCTTTGAAGCTTAGCTTGTTTGAGTTTTGACAGCTTAACTCTTCTGAGAATATTCTTTGTAGCTAAACTCTTCTTCCTCTGAGAGGGACTCAGTTTTCATTGTTTATTCTGGCAGGCAGGGAGGGGCCTGGTTAATCTGGTCAGTTTCAGGAATTTTCTGAGCCTGTTTTGTGGTTTTTTTTTTTTTTTTTACCTGCCTGTTTAAAGTGTTCCGCTGCATTATGGAATGCTTCAATCTTGTAGGAAACTGTTACATAACAATAGCCCAACCCGGAAATGTGGTTTTCAAATACTTGTAAATTACAAATACTCTACCTCTATGTGACTTCCAAGAGAATTGTCTGAGTATGAACACCTATAGATTAGAGAAGAAAAAGAGTAAGGACAACAATATACTTCTTACTACAAGAAAGGCAACTGGGAAAAGGCTGTTTTTCTTAGTAGTGAAAATCATTCCTCAAAAGTGAGGAAATCTCTAAGCCAAATGCATAGTAAAGAAGAGTAGATTGGTTACTCTCTAGTACTTGTGAGTTACTTAGGTCAAGGTATAGGAATATTGCTTTATTGGTACTGTGATGAAAGCTGGAAGAATGAAGAAACTTGATTGTGCATCACCTCCCTGATGTTTGAATCTTAGATGGTCTTTTAATTAAAACAAAAAAAACCCCAAGAAACAAAACAAAGCAAAAAAAAAAAAAAAAAAAAAAAAGCGGGGTCAGATGCCGATCAGGGTGAATGTTGAAAGATCTGAGAAACAGAGCAAGCCACAGCCAACCTCACCTCACCAATTCCTCAGCCTATCCTGTTTCTAGGAATCCTCAGACTGAAAGCTTCTGAGTCTTCACCAGAAAGCGTCTCAGCTGAACTGCTTTAGTTCCTGTTTCCTCATACCTTATATATCTTTCTCTGCCCAGCCATGCCACTTCCTGGGATTGAAGACATGCATGCTTCCTAGTACTGTTATTAAAAGTGTGCCACCATTGCCTTGCTCTGTTTCCAGTGTGGCCTTGAACTCACAGAGATCCAGATGGATCTCTGCCTCTCAAGTGATAGGATTAAGTGTGTGTGTCACCACTGTCTGGCTTCTATGTCTAATCTAGTGGTTGGCTCTGTCCTCTGATCCTCAAGGAAAGCTTTATTAGGGTACACAATATATCACCACACCTCCTCCTTCTTAAAGTATGTTAAGTGATGTGCTCTACTCCTACTGATATGCTACAATAAATATATGTGATCTAGTATTCGTAGTAGAGTAAAGCTTACAATGCCTATCATTTGTTTATAGCTGAAGTTACCATTGTATGGCCTGTCTTAGTTGCTTTTCTAATACTATAAAGACACTGTGAACAAAGCATCTTACAGAAGGAAGATTCTATTGGTGACTTAGAGTTTCAGAGGCTGAGTCCATGACCATCATAGTAGAGAGCATGGCCGCAGGCAGAGAGGCATGATACTGGAACAGTAGTTAATAGTTTTGCGTCCTTATCCTCAGGTAGGAGGCAGAGATCTAACTGGGTATGGCATGGGCTTTTTAAACTTCAAAGCCCTCCTAGCAGTGACATACTCCTCCAACAAGGCCATACCACTTCTAATCTTTCTCAAATAGTTCCACTAACTGGGGACCAAGTATTCAAATATATGTGCTTCCGGGCTACTTTTATTCAAATTACCTTACTGCCTGTGATTTTAGTCAGGCCAGTTATAACAGGATCCAGTTTACCTTAATATGATAATTCTCTGTTCATGCCTTCCAAAGCATTCAGTTACAGTCCAGAAAGAAGAAATAATGTTTATTTCTAAAATAAAAATGAATAAAAGAATATCTTCTGTAGCTGAAGTTTTCCTGTGTCCTGGCCTGCCAGCAGTGTCCCCCAAGTAAACACACAGAGGGTTATATTAATTAAACTGCTCAGCCATTAGCTCAGGCCCACCACTGATTAGCTCTTACATTTAAACTAACCCATAATTCTTATTTATGTTTAGCCACGTGGCTTGGCACCTTTTCCTAGTTCTGCTAAAAGCAATTATGGAGGCTGAGGTGCAAAATGTCTATCTGAAATGTGTCACGAGTGTATTCATCTTATTCCAGTCACATGAAATACATGTCAGAAGCACTCCTCTGGTTAGATTCAGGCTCACTAAGTTCCTTATTTATTATAACTATTACATAATTGTGTGGAGTAGATACAACTACCATATCCATACCTTCCTGATTTGATACCCCTAGGATCTAAACTTAAGATGATTTTGATTATCTAGTCTTCAACTTTTAAATACTAAGGGATTAAGAAAGATAAGACTAAGGCCATTAAGTTCCTTTCTAATTGAATTTAGTTTTTATAAATTCCTTTGGAAACAGGTAGTAGGCTAGGCTGTGGGGAATAAGAGAGGAAATGAAGATAGAAAATAAGGTTAGTTTCATATGAGTTCTGTATTGTTACTGTATTGCAGGTAGGTGATGAGAGCTATAGAAATGAGAGAGCTAGAAGAGATATTTATCCACATTAAAGTTGTGGTCAATGACTTTAGTGGTCTTCCCATGAACACTTAAAGATGGAAGTTATTAAGTCTTTTTACCACTGTCTATTAAGCATACGTTTTAAAGTACAATTACAACTCTATAACTACTTGTCCTGTAGGATTTTGTAGTATATCTGTAATATACTTTATGTTATAATAGGCAAAAAACAGTTTCATTTTACTAGAGACATATGCTAGAACACTGTCAGTCTTAATTTGTACAGGTATCCATCAATAGCCATAACTTCTAATAAATGTGTAGTTACAGATTCAGCCTTTTCAGAACTTAAAGCAGTTAGTTTTCCATTGAAATCTTGAATATGTATCCATGGTATGATGTATATACTTTAATTTTCTAATCTGTGCCAGATGAAAAAATATCCATTTGCCAAATTTCATTTCTTTGAGCACCTTTTGGGTTACTTTCTGCAGTTAATGGAGTACCAAGAACAAGTAGGACATTTCTTTATAATTTCCTTGACTTGTTGCCAAGTGATAAAAAAACTCTTTTCATCAAACCTTTACTGTTGACATGGTATTTCTTATGAAATTCTGAGGCCTCCAGCACATTTCCTATTAATAGCTGATCAATTTCATCATTACATTGTACTAGAGGGCCTGGTAGACCTGTATGGGATCTGATATGTGTTACATACAAGAGATGATTTCTACTTTTGATTACTTACAGTTGAGTAAACAGTGAAGTTAATTCTGAATCATCTGGAATAAATTCAGTGGTTTCAACATGTGAAACAAATCTTTGTGCATATTGAGAGTAACTATGTAAAGAGATTCAGGAAAATCTAAGAATGGCATATAGTTCTAATTTTTTAATTGAATCACAATGGCTTTGAGCCACTTAACTTATTTTTTCTGATTTATTTGCATTAGTATAGAATGAAGGGGCTCCAGAAATTGATGTCCCTTTTACTGTATGAGGGAGAATCCAATTAGTTCTTTTTATAAAGTGAAGTCTCTTCCTTTTGGGATATTTGTTGTTAATCTCTCCAAAAAATTACTGCAGTCTCTTTGCCAGTGTTCATTTTCTGCCCATAATGAGGTAATTTAAGTATTAGTAAAAGGTACCACAATTTTTTCTGGTTCTATTCCTGTTAATTGATAAAGTTTCGTTTTTCCTTTCAGAATCAATCTAGAAACCTTTTCTAAGTTGTTAATAGGTCTTTATTTACTCTGTATGCTAAAAAATCCATTCTAAGATAATTATCTTCTCTCTACATAAGAATTACTGTAGGAGAATGATTACAAGGCAAAATAGCAAAAATACAGTCAAGCTTTGTATCCAAGCAATCTTCATGTGCATCCTGTAATTTCTTTTCTCCCAGAGCCAATTCTCTCTGAGCCACAGTTGATAATTTTCTTGGACTATTTAAGTCCTTATCACCTTGAAAAGTTTGAAATAAATTGCTTAGCTCTTGTGTAGTTAATCCAATTGTAGGCTGTAGCCAGTTAATATCTACTAGCAATATTTGAAAATCACTAAGAGTTTGTAATTGATCTCTTCTGATTTGTACTTTATGTGTTTGAATTTTTTGTAACCCTCTCATATCCTAAGTAAGTTCTAGAATTCTCCTATTTGTATTTTTTTCAGAAGCAGTTTATAATCCCCGGCAAGACAAAATGCTATTTGTCATTTTTTTCTAAGGTATCTGCACCTGAATCAGCCAGTAAGTTATCATCCATATAATAAATTTTGAGTTGAGGAAACTCTTTATGAATGATTTCTAATGGCTGTTGTATAAAATATTGACAAAAGGTGGGGTTGTTTAACATTACTTGTGGAAAACTCTCTAATGATACCTTTTAACTGGTTAAGAATTATTATAAGTAGGCACTATGATGGCAAATTTTTCTTTATCCCATTCTTATAAAGGTATAGTTAAAAAAAGCAGTCTTTTAAGTCAGTCACTATAATAGACCATCCTTTATTTAATAAAGAAGGCAAGGAGGGAATTACAGGATATAAAGAGTTCATTGGCTGAATCATCTTATTTATGGCTCTTAAATCTGTTAATATTCTCCATTTTCCAGATTTCATTTTAATGATAAAGTAGAAGAATTCTAAGGACTGGTCAATTCTTCGATATGTTGAACTTTTAGCTGCTCCTGTACCAGATGTTCTAGTGCCTAAAATTTTTATGATGTCAAATGTCATTGTTCCACCCACACAGATTTGTTAGTTAACCATTTTAAAGGTATGGTGGTCAGTAACTTTGAAAGACCAACACTGTTGCATCCTGCTTATGTACAATCGGAATGGGGTGTGACTGTTCTTGATAATACCTTTTAATATTATTCTCAGAAGCATTCTTTATTTTTTTGTTTGTTTGTGAGATTGGAGGAATATTAATCTGGGTTTTCCATTGCTTTAACAAATCATGTCCCCATAAAGTCATGGCTATATTAGCCACATATGGCATTAATTTTCCAGTTTGTCTTTTGGGCCCTATGTACTGGACCCATCTTGCATTCTGTTTTACCTGAGATAAAGTTCTAATCCCTAGAAGCTGAATTTTTACCTCCTAAAGAGGCCAATCTAGATACCAAGATTTTGGTGAAATCATATTTACATCTGCTCCTATGTCTAGTAAACCTTGAAGTACAGTGCCGTTTATTTGTATTTTTAGCTTTGGTCTCTGATCATTTACAGCAGTTTGTCAAAAATAATTGTTTTCTTGTCTCTCTTGAATTTTTTGTTTGATTTACTGAAGCTATTCTGTCCTTGATTACATCCAGAGCAGTGCTGCTTTTGACAACAAGCATTAAATCTTTTAACTGCTCTGTGGATGTGTTCTCAGACACTGACCAGGGAATGATTGAATCGAATTTGATATTGGGGCCTGCAGGAGGCCCTTTAGGGCATTTCTTGATGGCAAATGGTTACCTTGTCTGTCCCTTGTTGATCTGCACTCATTAGTCCAATGTCTGCCTTTGCCACAGCTTATGAATACAACAGAAGGCTAGGGCCTTCTTTTTGGATTACTTCTAAAAAAAAACATTATCCTAGAGGAATGCTTTGCCTACAGTCTCTTTTCAGATGACCTTGCTTAACACAATTAGAACATCTGACATTTTGATTTTTTCTTAAAACTTTTAGAAATTACTTCTATCAGAGTAGCATCATAAATGTGAGATCCAATATCAGCCGTTTTTCTAATCAATTCATCTATTGGTGCTGATTGTGCATTTAAAGGCCTAATCACCCTTTTGCATTTGGAATTAACATTTTCAAAAACCAGTGATTTGATTAATATTTGTCTGACTTCTAGATCTAATACGATTCTACTTACAGCTGAAGTCAGTCTTTGCAAAAAAATAGTGAAAGCTTCTTTTGTGATATATATATCTATCTATATATATATATATATAAATTTTAATAAATGACTCAGACCTCTTTCCTGATTCTCTACCTTGTTCCAAGCATTTAAAGCTGCTAAACAACATAGTGCCAAGTTGTGATCATCAAATTCAAGCTACCATTGTAATTCAGCATATTGGCCTTCTCCTAGAAATTGTTCTTGGGAAATATTAATGCCTCTAGACCTATTTTATTGTTCTATGGCCCTAGCTTCCATTTTCTGCCATGCTTACCATTGTAACTGAGGATCAGTTTCCAATATTTCTGTTGCCAAATATTTCCAGTTTTGGGGGATAATTCAGTTCTGAGTCACCCATGAGTTTAACATCTGCTTTACATAGGGTAAATACATACCATATAAAATGACCACTTCCTTAAATACTCAAATGTAATATTTCTGTCGAATTCCATTTAATTTCTCCATAACCTATAGCTTATTTTCTCCTGGTAGTTATTATATAGTAACTGTATAAAGTAAGGTTGGTGTTCTAAAAACCCTGGGCCTCTCTTCTTCAGTTTCTTCATGCAGTGGTGCTATAGGTTTTTATCTAAATTCTTTTGTCTGTGTCTGAGTATTTTTCTTATTTTTACTTAAAAGTCTTTTTAAGACTTGTATCTTATCAGTCCACTTTTCATATCTAGCACAAAAAGCTCTATGGTATAAGAGTAAACCATGAATTACCAGACTGATAGTTATTATAATTGTTATTGTATCAATCTCACTTAAGTCATTTATCTTTTCATTTTCTGCTTCTGTTTTCCAGCCATCTAAAGTAACATTTTACAGGGTTATGACACCCAGCATTATGATATTTCTGATCCTTAACATGGGAAAGATTTTTCCTTTTAATATTACTGAACTCTCACCTTGGACTTCACAGATGTGTTACCAAATCTGATGACTTCTCAGTTTTTCTGCAGCTGGTGTGATTTTTCTGTCCATGTGATCATGCCACATGTTGGAGTGCCAACTGTTGTTTTTAACAAAATATTAATTGTTGATTTTACTGATAAGACTCAGGAGCCAGATGTTGGGGTGAAAGCCTGCTAGCTCAGAGATGTAGAGAAAGCATCCGGCTGACCTTCCTCTTCCTCCCATGTCCCTGTAAAAAGACCTTTCTCCTGTGCTGTCTCAAACAAGACTCCTCCAACTCAATGTTCCCCCCTTCTACTTCCTATGTGTCTCTCTCTCCATCCTCCTGACTCCCTCTTACTCTCTGTGGTTTCTTCTTGTTCACTTCCTGTCAATTAGTTATTAGCTCCACCCCTTGACCTATGGTTGACTTTAATCCTGTTTACAATATTCAAGCAGAAAAGTCTTAGATTAAAGGTGTGTGCTAAGACTGAGCCACACAACTAGAAACAGGTTTTTCTAGTAAATAATGCAATCTCCGGGTTCACAATGTGATCAAATACCTGCAACACTTAAGTATAGGGTTGACATTGTAGATGTTTGAGTTGGTGCTGAGTACCCCATAGGAAGTTGTTCTCTGCATTTTCACCAGTTGTGGATTTCATTAGTGGTGTGTCTCTTTCGTAAACATAAGCTTCTTTAAGAAGAGAGTAAAGAGACTATATATATATGTATACATACACACATATGTATATATATGTATATATAAATTTTCATATTATATTACATCATTTCCTTCTTCCCTTTCTTCCCTCCAAACCCTTCCATACACCCCTCCTTGCTTTCTTTCAAATTCATGGACTCTTTTCTTATTGAGTTGTTATACATACTCACATACACACATGTATATATGATGTATATATATTTATTCCTTAATACATAAGTATAACCTCTTCAGTTTATATAATATTGAATACATGTATGTTTTCAGGTTGTTGTGAAGATAATTCTTAATTATAATCCTACAGGTTAGAAAAGTAAGAGTTGACAATGTTAAGAGCTCTCCTAGTACAAAAAAAAGAGAGAATACAAAGTTATATTCATGGTCACATCCACAGAGAAATAGGACACAGAATAGCATCTACACTGAGAGAAATCCCTGGTCATGGACTGTGGGTTAGTTATTCTATAGGACATAAGAATGAATTAGGTCATAATGCATGTATAATTTTATTGAAATGACTAAAACTGGACAGGAAGGATAAAGGCTACATCTGTGTCAGATCCCTATGAAGTAAGTGGTGTGCAGTGCTCTACTCAGACTGGCGTCAGGCACGTGATATGTATGTGTAAGGCATCATTTTGAGTAGATTAAGGCTCACCTTGTTCCTCATATTTTCAGCATCAAGATTGACAGGGTGGTATAGGTACAGAAACTCTTTTTAAAGGCCTTATCTGTTCTCAGTTTGACACTTATTATTTATATTTTTTAAATTACCATACCCAATATTAGGTATAATTGTGGAATATTCTGTTTTAATTCTTTTTGAGAATTTTATAAATGAGTATTGTATTCAAATTATGTTTAAGTAGGTTCTGTTTCCCCTTCAACCTCTCCACCTTCCTACTACCCCTATTCTGTTTTCTAACCTCTCCTTAATTTTTTTTCTTCTCTTTCATGTCCTATGTTCTTTTGTCCCCTCTGTCCTTCCTCATCATCTATTTTTACCTACTCTTTGTCTCATTTTTAGTTTTTAGGCTTAAGCATTACAATCACACACAGGCACACAGACATACACACATTTATTTATTATATTCAAGGACCACTGTGTAAGAGAGAATACATGGATTTGTCTGAGTTTTGATGAGGATGACTATAGCACCATTCACTCAGGAATGTTCTTATGTGGAATACTCCATCAACACTGGTGCTGGAAACTTTTACATCTTCTCTGTGTGCCTAAGGAATGCTGAATTCTTCTTTCCTTTTAACATCTGAATGGTGGCAGATTTACAATTAGGTCTCAGAGGTTTCTTTGATCTTTTGGTCTTGGTTTCCTTCAGTTTAATTTCTCATTTCAGCAACTCACATAGGTTATTGCACATAAATGTAGACAAGATTAATGTTCTTTCTAATAGGAAAAAAAGAAAAAGTTAGCATGTTTATCCTGTTGGTTCTGAAAATACCCAGATAAACAGTATGCAGCTCAGGATACAGAGTTATAAATTCAATGTGAAGGTCATTATATTTGACACTCCCCAGGACTTCTGAAAAATAAGTGCAAAGTTCATGTACCATGCTATTCTAGGAGGAATGACAAAAGTTGCAGGGAATGACATAATCAGCAGAATTAGCACCTCTATATTCAGCTTGTTGTGTGCAGTGTCCTGTTTATTCAGATGACAGCCAATTGAACTTCATTCAACTGGATTCTCTCTGTATATATAGGATATGGAAAGTTCAATATATATGGTGACCTATGAATAGAGAGGGTAACGTATCAAAAGAACACTTGTGGATATGTTCCTTAATACCATCACTGTCCTGTGAAATGCTTACCAGGCACTCTTAAGGTTACTTTCATAGAAAATTCTTAGCATCTACAGGTCAGATTACAAGCAGATGAAGGTAAACATAGTATATGGCCCATTAACATATTATATCAAAAAGAGTAACAAATGTGTTGTTCTCTTAATAATAACAACCATTAGATGAAGTGAATACAATTGAGGGGATCTTTTATGGCAAAAATATATGCTAAAGAATGAATTTGTTATTCTGTATGACATGATTAAATCAGCTTATTATAGTATTATTTTACTTTATCTGTCGTGTTAGAAAAGCTAGAGGAGGCTGGTAGAGAATGACAGTTTAGAAAATTTACAAGTGGCTATTTATCTTCTGTGGCCAATCATTTAAAAACCATTTGTCTCAAACCTCTCTGTGAAGTCACAATATGTTTCGCAGTTTTAGTGTTCTTTGGGTGGTACTGTCAGTACATTGTAGTTTCCCTTGAATTGGTTTCTCTAGTCAAATATGCACATTTGATGTGTGTAGGTACCTTCTTCCTTAAGATGTCCATTTTTTCAACTCATGAACATTAAAGAGAGCATGGTCAGGAAGATTAAGTTGTTGCTACCAGAAAAGAAAATGAATGAGAGAAAGCTTATATCATAGGTTCAAACCATCATTCAGATAAACAGAGACTAGGACAAAGAAAGGAAAAGGTAAGGCAGAGAACATTATAGTGGACATTTTGAAAACTTCAGAAGCAGATGGTGTCAGCTTGGGAAAGGAACTCTATATTTAACATGCTCTGTCTTTTCCTACTTAAATAATTATAGGTTACTTATTATTACTTTTTTTTTGGATCCTTTCTGGAGATAATACTCACAAAATGTCCCAGCCAGCAGGATCTTCAGCAGAGACCCTAGAAAGGGTAATGGCAAATGAAAGGGACAAGAGACACAAAGAATTGACAGCAAGACAGCATTCTGATCGAGCTGCAAAATTTTATTTTTCTCGGGTGGGTTTTATAGTAAGCAGACCAGGGAACTTTCTTTGGGAAAAGATCAGGGGACTGTTGAATTGCCAAGCAACCCAACCAAGCAACCTAACCACAAAACATTGTTACTAATGGTCACTGTAGCAGAAAGATAAGGAAATGTTAAGTTATTTTCTAATAACTCAAGACTTGTCCAGGCATGTCAAAAGTTTCTGGTTAGTGGCTCAATACTGGACAACAGAAACTTAACTCAGGCAGGTAATATGGCATGGCTCTTCAAATTGTCCTCGGCAACAAAATGTAATGTTTTTTTGTGAAAAACGAATGGTGATGGTAGTATAACTACAGGTACCCTGTACATGTGTTCTCAGAACTCAGAAATTCCTTTCCAGCCACTTGTAAATCAGACACTCTCAAAATAATTTTGGTAGTATGTTTTTAATATAAAAACCAGTAGGATATCAAAGAAAAAGAACATTAAGGTACATTCTAATACATGAAAGTATGACATTTCCCCCTGTTTACTCTACAAACATTCACCTAAGAAGAGTACAAGTGAAATCCGTTGTGAGAAAACTCATGTTGAGAAACATTTAGGCAGTTATTCTCACTGTCTTTAGAATAAATATCTGGATGGTGTAGGAATCATTCTTTACTGGGGATGTGATGAAAGTTCTAGGGCATGATGGAGGATACTGGAGAAGTACAAAACAGCTCCCTCATGTTGATGCTATTGTTCTGCCCAGATTAGGACCCCCAAAGAGACCACTGGAGACCGAAGATGTCCAGAATGCAATAACAAGGTTTATTTGATTCAGCACATGTGCATAGTTCAAGCTAGCAGAGAACTCTCGTCCACCACACTCGACACAGCGTGGCAGGGAGGAGAGTTCCTCTTTCTTAGGGAAGTTAGTTTTTATAGGCAAAAATCACAAAATTCCTTAGAGGGAGGGGGTTAGTACGGGTTCATCCTTGATTGGTCCAGTTTTTCCTGGGCCTGGACTTTGTCTTATTTTAGCTTATCTGTTTGCCCTGTCAGGAGTTTTACAACCTATCTTCAGGGTCTGGTCATGTTATCTCCGGAGAGGGGCATCTCGTGGTTAATCGGTCACCAACAGACATCCTGACTTTGTTCTTTTGAAAATACCTGACTTCACCCTCTCCAGGAAGGGGGAACTGACTCAGTTTTGTTTATTTTAAGATATCTCTTTCCTCAGCTCTTTTGGGTTTCTGGGGGAACTGTGTCTGGGCTTTTGGTGGCGGGGAGTGTCTTTCACTATAAAGATGAATTAGATCTTATGACTTCTCTGACTAGAGTAAGTCTTACCTGTACAATGTTTGTAATGATAGGATAATTTGGTTATAGCTACAGACATGTGGGAGATACCTTCTCTTATACCAACATGCATTGTAACCATCTTGATATCAGTGAACCTCAGGGTGGATTCATTACAGAGCTGTTAATTGTAATACCTCCAGGTTAGAAAACAAAAGGTAAAGTAAAATAAGGCAAAAAGAAAGTAGTAGTCAGCACATTGCCTTGTAAGAGAAACCAATCATTGAACGAAAAAGTAAGTGAGCAAATATTCTCTGAGGGAAATGCTTGATGGATAGTGAGATAATTTCCCAAGTCTTATGATTAAATTATGTCAGGGTGAAAGCTGATTTATTGATGCTATAATGAAAGTAGAAAGTGTGGTAGTTAAAGATTTAGAAAATCTATACTGTATACCATGTTGTATTCTTGATTGTTTTCAGTCATCTAAATACATGAACAACAGCTCTGTAAAATAAGGGTCATTATGTACCTAAATTGATGTGCGCTCTCTGTGTATTAATAGTACTATATGTGCAGTTACTCTTGACAGGCCTTCTTTGCATTTGAGTGTATGTATGTATTTGTATGGATTGAATGAACCCAAGGACTATGTTGACCTAAGATTATATCTTCCATCTTATCTTTAACTCAGTAACATTTACAACTTTGATAACACAACAGTAGTTTTCTGTATAATAGAATAAATAAATTAAATGTAAAGATAGCTATTTGATGTTTATGGTGATCGATGTAAGCATAGGGAAGTAAGTGAATCTGGACAGAGACACAAATTGAAATATATTTGGGGGTACTTTCATAGGGTTTATGAGTAGAGTCAATTGGTAAATGTTAAACTATAAGATGCATAGTGATAAAATTATCAAGCGTGATAGATCTAGCTGAGGCAACACCTATTTGAAATTCTCCTGTATTAGTGAATTCTATTATGTGACTTTTTTCCCTTTGTGTGGTGTAAGACTCAAAGTTCCTCAATATACTGACATCTGAATGATGCTTGTGTAGCATTTTATACACTGCAGTTGCCATCCCTGATATTAGGTGGATCTTTGATACTTATAGGACTTATTCTTACTTAAAATGATTTCACTACCACATATTCACATTTTTTATTCAAATTATGTTAGAAAAAATGACAAAGAGAGTTAAGTTTATTTCTGATGAAAAGCTAGACAACAAAAATAAGCTAATAGGTCCTGCACTTCATCTAGGTAACCATGATAAATATGAGAACTAGTATTAGTCACACTAATTGAAGAATATTATAGGGGGAATTTCCAAAGAGTCATGAAAAGTGAGTTCAGAGTCCAATAACTTGCTGTAATAGGAGGAGTAATGTAAATGGCAGGATCAGCACTTCCACATTCAGCATATCCATTCTACCTTGTAGCATAGGGTTTAAATCCATTGAGAGAGTAATTGGCTACTCCAATGACATTTTTGTCACTGTTGGACCAGCATACCATGTAGGCAGGTCATCATGTAAATAGCACATGTGTTTTAGTTGGGTTGATGATTACCTTTCTCCTCTGGTATTGTGAAGAGTACCTTCCAGTAGTGTGAATACTGGAATATCAATAGGGTGTGAAGGCTTTAGGTAAGCACCAGTTTGACTTCTCCTTGTTCAGTGAGATATGTAAGTATTGTCTTCAGCAGTATGGTTTTACCATCATTTTATGGAGAAGAAATAATAAGCCTTTGCAATAGCCTAAGTTGTTGGGGGGGGGCAGTTGTCACCATTTGGCCAGGGACTCAACTAGATGTAACCCATTCCTGACACTGCATGTTTCACTTGGTGATGAAAGATGTCTAGTTGAGACATTGTTTCCCCAATTATTTGGTGACTCCATTTAAATTTCTTTCATACATGTATACATAATTTAAGAAACGTCTACAGTAGTAGGTACGTTTCCTTATAACCCCTTAATTAGTCCTTAATGTTAGTTGTCACTCACTGTATTTCCTCCCTCACTCTACTCTTCCCTCCCCCTCCCTGTTTAATCCTCCAGCTTCAACCCTTCACCCATCTCACCATAACTATATATTCTTTTGAATAAACTATATTAGGGAAGACGTATGATTGGAGCTGAGATTAAAGAAAACTAAGAAGCTTTCTGGAGTCTAATGCATGAACATTTTATCAATAAGGCTGTGGATGCAGTGCCCTATTTAGAATGGTGCTGATGAATTGAAGAACAATTTGATCAGTGCCTTTCTGAGTAGAGTAAGGCTTACCAACTTCCTCATTTAATGTGACTTCTTTAAGGATATGCAAGAGTAGCTGCAGGGACCTGGGAAGTGACTTTTTAATCACAGAGGAGCTTCTACATATCCACATATCCTTTTTCCCCTTCTTTTTAATTATTTCTTACATTTTCCAAATAGCACAAAAGTTATTAAATATCATTATTTAACTTTTGAATGAAATGTGTTTAATAGATTCTCCATACATCTCATCTCTCTTCTTCCCTATTAGCTTTAATATCCTCTTATTTTATCCTCCAACCTCAATCTGTTTTCCTCTTCATATCTCATGTGTCCTTTTTCTCACCCTCATTTGCTCTCTCTTGGTCTTCTTTCTTTTTGTGTAGAATTTAGTTAAATTGTACAGTGTTCATATGTGCAACTCTAATTTAGAGAAAGACAAAATAAAAATTTGTTGTTGGTTCTCAGGTTCTTGGCCAACCAAGCAGTGTTAAGTATGGGCTCCACACTTGGAATAAGCCTTAAGGTTTGTTACTTCCACATAATTTGTGCCACTATTGTTCCAGCCTATCTTGCTTTCTGGTCACCATTGTAGTTCGGTTGGTGTATGCGTCCCCTTTGGTAGGGTACACAGTACATTCCAGTACCATGAACACTGGTCAGTGGGGATAATGGTTCTAGGTAGACACCAGATTGACTTCTGTGTGTTCAGTGAGTTATATAGGTTTTGTCTTCAGCAACAGTGTCTTATTGTACATTTGTAGAGACAAACCTATAGCCTTGGAGATAGCATAGCTTATTTGGTGTTTACCTTGGGACCCCTTAGGCCAACAACTTGATTAGATCTAATCAATTTCTGGTACACAGTGTTTCTGAAAGTAGTATCTATGTGAACATGGTTCTGTATCTTCATGTGCATGGGAGATTTTTTTTACCTCATCCCTGAATTTTAGTTAGACAACTCTACATCAGACATCTTCCAGATATCTTCCATTAGGATATATATTATATATATAATGTGTGTATGTATATGTATATATGTGTATATATGTGTATATATGTGTATGTATACACACACACACACATATATATATATATATAGAGAGAGAGAGAGATAGAGAGAGAGAGACAGAGAGAGAGACAGAGAGACATAGAGACAGAGAGAGAACAAAAGAGGTGATGGATATTGAAGATCTTCCTGATTAAAAAAAAAGAATCTATGGTAACAAACTTATTCCATTTGTAGTGTCTTAAGTTTCATATAAGTATCAATTAAAAAGGCAAACTCTATTATGGAAGAAAAGTGTATTTCAAGATAGTGGTGGTTAGTTTGTAGTTTGATGAATAAATGGCATTTAAAATGCATGAATCATACTTTTATCATTGCAGCAATTAAGGCTAAAGGAAATGATTGGGGCTGGATTTTCACATATACATTTTGTTTCTGTGAAAACCTGGGCAGGAGAAAGTTCACCTGTGACTTCTTGGTAATGATGGTAGTATAGATGCCGGTTACTGGTGATATGCCCTTCCTGATCCTGTGTTTGGCATTTGATAACTCCCATGAGCTATGGTGTGTTTTTTAGTTTTATGTTAAATGCACAAGTTTGAGTCATTTGGGAAAATAGATTTGCAATTAAGAAAATGTCTTTATAAGGTTGGCCTTTAGTCAAGCCTGTGGGGGAATTTCTTAATTATTAATTGATATTGAAGGGCCTGGCTTATTATTGGTGGTACCAATCCTGAGCAGGTGGCCCTGAGTTTTTTTTTTTTTTTTTTACAATGAGTAACTCTTTTAATAAATCTAAAATATAGCATCAGTACTGTGAAAAATGAAACCAAAAGATCAGGAAAATTTAGTAACCTTTAAAAGCTACATGTGGAAAAGGAATATATTACTGAAAATATTGAAATCATGAGAAGTAAATTTATAAGAAAAACATATTTCAAATCCAAGAATGCCATATCTTACTTAGCATTGTATATTTTAGAAACACTATATCAAAATGACAATGCCTAGAACAATTATAAAGAAGTTTGCCAAATATAAGACATTGAAGACTTTCATTCTCTAAGTGAGAATATTATAAATCAGTATATCTTTTTTAAATGGCAAGATATGTTGAAATAAATGTTTTTTCTATAACCAGTTTGTGGCATAGAAAATTATTCAAATAAAATAAATCTTTGCACAAAAAATCTTCAGTTTTCTTATTAACTCTGGATGAACACTGAAGCCATAATGGTGTCAAAACTTAAATTTCTCATTCATTAGGATCAGGAAAATACTCATGTGATCTAATTTAAATCAAGGTGAAGAATGATAATTTTAAAAATATATTCAATAATGTCTTATTCATTTTTCCTTTTATTGAAAATAGATTATTTTTTCTCACACAATATATCCTGATTACAAGTTCCCCACCCTCTATTCCTCTCACTTCCTCCCCACCTCTCCTCCCATATGGATTCATCCCCTTTCTGTCTTTCATTAGAAAACAGTCTTCTAAGGTTAATAATAAAATAAAACACAATAAGATAAAACAAAAAATCAACACATCAGAATAGTACAAAACAAATAGAAAGAAAAAAAAGCCCAAGAAAAAGCACGCAAAACATATAGACACAGAGATCCACTTTTTTACATATCAGGAATCCCATAAAAACACTAAATGGGAAGCCTTAATATTTACACAAAGGACACTCCTTTTTGCTCCTCTTACACAGGGTTCCCTGAGCCCTGCAGGGAAAGATTTGATGGAGACATTCCATTTAGCACTGAGTTTCCAGGGTCTCTAATTTTCTGCATATTATCTGGCTATGGGATTCTGTATTGTTCCATCTGATGCAGTAGGAAACTTCTCTGATGATGGCTAATAAGACATTGATGCATATAGAAGAATGTCATTAGGAGTCATTTTATTGCTGTGTTCTAGTAGAACAATTGTTATTTGTTTTTACCCTAGGTCCCTGGTCTATATAGGCTCAGGTTCTCGGATACCCAAGTAGTGCTGGGGATGGGTTCCATCTTGTGGAGTGGGCCTTAAATCGAATCAGATATTGGTTGGTTACTTATACAGCTTTGTGCCATCATTGAATCTTATTCATTTTAATATTTAGACATTAACTACATCTTGGGAAAATGGCTAAATCCAATAAGGCCTAAGGATATTGAAAGAAAATTTGAAGAATTAAAATGTAAAAACTTAAAAATTATATAAACTATTTTACATTCATAAGATTCTTACCCAGTAGAATGGCTTTCCATTCTGCTGAAATTCTTGACTCTGTAGACTCTTGTATTTTAACTTTTCTCTTCAATATTTATATATTATTTTATCACATTAGTTGTTTTCAGCACAGAAATATTTTGCTCATAATAGTTTTCAGCTTATTATTGCTAAGATTAGGAAAAGTTATGCACTTGGCTTATAATTTGTATATTATGAAATTTTAGCAATTCTTTCAAATGTTCCTCCTGAATGATTACATTCTTTTTTGTCTCTCTTCTCTCTCTTGGTTTACAATTTTCCATTTATTTTTATTTTCCTCTCATATATTACACTCTGACTATAGTTTCCCATCTCTCCCCTTCCCCTAATCTCTTCCTTTCACCTCTCCTCTCCCCCAGATTTACTCCCATTAGCACCTCCCCTCAGAAAAGTGTGGTGATATATTATGTACCTGAATAAAGCTTACCTGGGGATAAGAGGACAGAGCCAGCCACTAAATTAGACATAGAGGTCAGGCAGTGGTGGCACACACCTTTAATCCTATTACTTGAGAGGCAGAGGTCTGTCTGGATCTCTTTGAGTTCAAGGCAACACTGGGCTACATGACAGAAACAGACACACGCCTTTAATCCCAGGAAGTAATATGGCAGGACACAGAAAGGTATATAAGGCATGAGGAAACAGGAACTTGCCCTCTTGAGGCTGAGGATTTCATAGAGGTAAGCTAGTGGCTGGCTGTTCTGCTTCTCTGATCTTTCAGCTTTCACCCCAATATCTGGCTCTGGGTTTTTTTTTTTTTTTATTATAAGACCTTTTAAGATTCGTGTTACAGAAGAGAGAAGGCCTCTCAGGGACATCAGCCAAGCATGGTATACCAAGCTACAATAAGACCAGGTACATCCCATCAAGGCTGGATTAGGCAACCCAGTAGGAGCAAAAGGGTCCCACAAGCAGGCAAAAGAGTTAGACAACCTCATTTCCCACTGTTAGGAATCCCACAATAACACCAAGCTCCTCAGCCATAACATACATACAGGGGTCCAAAGTCAGACCCTACAGGTGCCCTGATCTCTGCAAGCCCCCATGATTCTCGGTCAATTGATTCTGGGAGTTGTGTTCTTGTGTCCCTAAGCCCTCTGGTTCCTCCAGTTCTTCCTCCCTGTGGTAGTTTGAATGTATTTGGCCCCCATAATCTCATATGGAGTGGCATTAGTAGGAGGTGTGGCTTTTTTGGAATGGGTATGGCCTTTTTGGAGGAAGTGAATCACTGTGGGGCAGGCTTTGAGATTTCCAATGCTCAGGATACTACCCAATGTCTCAGTTGATTTCCTGTTGCCTGGATGATATAATAATTTCAGCTATTAATCCAGCACCACATCTGCCTGCATGCTACCATGCTCCCCTTCATGATGATAATGAATCAAACCTCTGAAACTGTAAGGGAACCACCCCAGTTAAATTTTTTCTTTATAAGAGTTGCTGTGGTCATGTTGTATTATTCTACATGCCAATATCCAGTTATGTCAACACCATTTGTTGAAGATGCATTTTTTCTCCATTGTATAATTTTGGCTTCTTTGTCAAATATCAGCTGTCCATAGGTGTGTGGATTTATGTCTGGGACTTCAGTTCAATTACATTGATTTATTTTTCTGTTTTTATGCCAATACCATGCAGTTTTTATTACTATAACTCTGTAGTACACCTTGAAATCAGGGATGATGATATATCTAGACGTTCTTGTATTGTACAGGATTCTTTTGGCAATCCTACTTTTTTGGGGTTTTTTTGGTTGCTTTTCCATATGAAGTTGAGTATTGTTTTTTCAAGGTGTATAAAGAATTGGGTTGGAATTTTGATAGGGATTATATTGTACCTGTAGATTCCTTTTGGAAGGATGGCCACTTTTACTCTGTTAATCCTACCTATCCAAGAGCACATGAGATCTTTGCATTTTCTGATATCTTCTCCAATTCTTTTCTTCAAAGAAATGACATTTTTGTCATACAGGTCTTTCACTTGCTTGTTTAGAGTTACACCAAGGTATTTTTGTATCATTTGTGGCTATTGTGAAAGGTGTTGTTTCTTTCTCAGCCCATTTACCATTTGTATATAGCAGGTTTACTGATTGTTTTTTAAGTTAATCTTGTATATAACCACTTCACTAAAAGTGTATATCAGCTATATGATATTCCTGATAGAATTTTTGGGGTCATTTATGTACACTTATCATATCATCTGCAAATAGCGAAAGTTTGACTTCTTCCTTTCCAATCTGTATCCCCTTGATCTCCTTTTGTTGTCTTATTGCTCTAACTAGAATTTCAATTAATTACAACTTTAGTGGAATTTCTTTGATTTTCTCTCCTTTTAATTTGATGTTGGCTGTTGGCTTCCTGTAAATTTTCTTTATTATGTTTAGGTATGTTCCTTGTATCCCTAATCTCTAAGATTTTTATCATGAAATGGTGTAGGATTTTGTCAAAGGTTTTTCAGCATCTAATGAGATGATCATGTGATTCTTTTTCTTTCAGTTTGTTTATATGGTGGATTACATTGACAGATTTTCATATGTTAAACCATCCCTCCATCTCTGGAATGAAGTCTTCTTGATTATAGTGGGTGATCATTTTGATATGTTCTTGGATTTGGTTTGCGATTATTTTACTGAGTAATTTTGTGTAACTGTTCATGAGGGAAACTGGTCTGTAATTCTATTCGTTGAGTCTTGGTTTGCTTTGGGTGTCAGGGTAACTGTTGCCTCATATAAAGAGTTTGGCAGTGTTCCTTCTGTTTCTTTTGTGTGGAACAATTTGAGGAATATTGGTATTTGCTCTTCATTGACATTGTTGTAGAATTCTGTGCTGAAACCATCTTGCCCTGGGTGTTTTGTTTGTTTGTTTGTTTGTTTGTATTTTATTTTGGTTGGAAGACTTAATGACTGTTTCTATTTCCTTAGGGGTTACAGGTCTTCTTAAATTGTTTATCTGATCTTAGTTTAACTTTTATAAGTCATATCTATCAAGAAAATTGTTTCTTTTAGATTTTGCAAGTTTTGGAAGTACAGGTTTTTGAAGTTTCACCCATGATTCTTTGGATTTCCTAAGTGTCTGTTATGTCTCCCTTTTCTTTTCTGATTTTGTTAATTTGGATATTCTCTGTCTCTGGAAATTTGTTAGTTTGGGTAAGAGTTTGTCTATATTTTTTTTTTCTCAAAGAACCAACTCTTTGTTTTACTGATTCTTTTTTTCTCTTTGTTTCTATTTTATTGATTTCAGCCCTCAGTTTGATTATTTCTTGCCCTCTACTGCTCTTGCACGTGTTTCCTTCTTTTTGTTTTAGAGCTTTCAGGTATGTTGTTAGGTCGCTAGTATGAGATCTCTCTAACTTCTTTATGCAGGCACTTAGTGCTTTGAACTTTCCTATTATCACTGCTTTCATTTTGTCCCATAAGTTCGGGTATGTTGTGCATTTATTTTCACTGAATTCTAGGAAGTCTTTAATTTCTTTATTTTTGCTTTGACCCAGTAGTCATTTGGTAGAGAGTTGTTTGGTTTTCATCAGTTTGTAGGCTTTCCTTTTGTTGTTGTTGATGAATTCTAGTTTAAATTAGTTGTAGTCTGATAGGTTATAGGGGATTATTTCAGTTTTCTTGTATCTGTAGAGACTTGCTTTGTGATTAAGCATATGGTCAATTTTGGAGAATGTTCTGTGAGGTGCTGAGAAGAAGGTATATTCAAATGTGTTTGGGTGAAATATTCTGAAGATATATGTTACATCTGTTTGAGTCATAATGTCTGTTAACTCCATTATTTCTGTTTAGTTTTTGTCTGGATGATCTGTCCATTAGTGAAAATGGGGTGTTGAAGTCTCCCATTACTAATATGTGAGGTTCAATATGTGACTTAAGCTTTACTAATCTTTCTTTTTACAAATGTGGGTGCCCTTGACTTTGATTCATATATGTTAAGAATTGTATTGTCATGTTGGTGGATTTTTCCTTTGATGAGCATGAAATATTCTTCCACATATCTTTTGATTAGTTTTGGTTTGAAGTCTATTTTGTTAGATATTAGAATAGCTGTACCAGTATTGTATATAGTCTTGTATTAGGTTAGGACCTTCTTATTTAGACAAAAGGGGAGAGATGTAGTGGGTAGCTGTTCCAGCTTTGACATGGAAGTACTATCCCCATCGAGGCTTTGGTAACTGTCACGCCTATAAGGCGGGACTGAGACAGGAGCCCTTAAGACCTGAGATCCGGATGTGCAGCCTCTCTTGGTTCCTAGATCCTGGACGCTGGAGGTAGATCGAGCCGAGTTCTCCAGAGAACACTGCTGGACTGCACTACACCTTTTCCAGACCCTGTAACCTACCCTTTACTTGTAAGTTACCCCACAAAATAAACCTCCCTTTTAACTATGTGGAGTTGCCTTAATAGTACAACCATGGTTTGAAGTGTATTTTGTTAGATATTAGAATAGCTGTACCAGCTTGCTTTATTGGTCTGTTTGATTGGAAGATCTTTTCCTAACCCTTTACTCTGAGGTAATGTCTGTGTTTGGTGTTGAGGTGTGTTTCTTGTATGCAGCAAAAGGATGGTTCTTTTTTTTTTGTATTCATTCTGTTAGCTTGTGTCTTTTTATTGGGGAATTGATTCAGTTGATATTGAAAGATTTTAATGACTAATGATTCTTAATTCCTCTTTGTAACATGAATCTTAAAAGGTCTTATTAACAAACCCAGAGCCAAATATTGGGGTGAATGCTGAAAGATCAGAGAAACATAACAAGCCACAGCTAACATCCCTTTGCCAATTCCTCAGCTAATCTTGTTTCCTCAGACTGAAAGCCTCTGTGTCCTCATCGGAATGGATCTCAGCTGTACTGCTGCTAAAAGCTAAAAGCTTAAAAAAGGAAAAGCTTCTAGTTTCTGGTCCTCACACCTTATATACCTTTCTGCTTCTTGCCATCAGTTCCTGGTATTAAAGGCATATGTCACTATGCCTGGCTGTTTCCACTGTGGCTTTGAATTCACAGAGATCCCGATGGATCTCTGCCTCTGGAATGCTAGGATTAAAGGTGTGTGACACCATTTTCTGGCCTCTATGTCTATCTAGTGGCTGTTGTGTTCTCTGACCCAAGTTAAGTTTATTAGGGTGCACAGTAAATTTGGGGATACAATAACACCACATTTCCCCTTGTTTGTCTAATTAATAAAGGAAACATAACAAATATAAGATATAGTATATACAATAAGTATATAATATATACAGTCAAGAATTACATTAACAATGTCTAGTCCATTAACATTTGACTGATTCAGACAAAAAACTCCATTATATAAATTAATACTGCCCAGTCCATTAACATTTGACTGATTCAGACAAAAAACTCCATTATATAAATTAATAATGCCCAGTCCATTAACATTTGACAGATTCAGACAAAAAACTCCATTATATAAATTAATAATATCCAGTCCATTAACATTTGACAAATTCAGACAAAAATTTCATTATTTATCCTATTTAAAACAAGTGGTTCCTTTTTAAAAGCAGATTCAATAATCTACCTTTTATCTTATCATATCCATATTCTCTCTTTTTTCTTTTCTGAGTAGATTCAAAAATCTACCTTTTATACTATAATTTCTGTATCTTCCTTTTTTTTAAAAAAAAAACAACTGCCTTTTATCTTAGTTCTATATCTTCCCCTTTTTCTTTTCAAATTAGATTCAGTAATCCACCTCTTATCTATATCCTCTTTTTTTCTTTTTCTTTTTTAATCTAATCTCCTTTGTTTAACTGTTTTTTGTCCATTAACAATTAATAACGTGTAGCCAACCATCATAAATAAGGATAATATTCATAACTCAAACTACCAAAAAACATCCAACCCACCTCTTGGGAATGTGAGTGTCATTTCCTTAAAATTACTTCTTGCTGTCTGGGGGTGAATGCATCTTTAGAGAATCCTGCAAAGAAAATTTTTGGGTTGTCAAGTCCTGAGAGAGATAGTTGTATCATTTGTCCAGTATCTGCATAATGGGAAAGTGCAGGGCTTGTCTTAAGTCCTTGCTCAAGTAGTCTGTGACTCTGGATCATCTTAACTAGCCATCTTGAAATTGTCCTGAGCAGTTTGTAGTCCAAAGCTGATCTTTGGGTGGTATTATTCAGCTTAATGGCTTTCTTTTGAAGACTTCAAAGTTGCTCTTAGATGTGGTCATGGTTCCCTGCAGAAATTTTGTGTGTGTGTGTGTGTGTGTGTGTGTGTGTGTGTGTGTCTCCTCTGTGGTTTGGAGCAATCACAGTCTGATAAATGTCTGTCTCTCAGAACCATAAATGTTCTTCCCTAGAAGATAAAATCTTCACAGCAACTTCTTCCCACCATTTGCCTCATCAGACTTCTCCAAACTGACCTTTGCCGATGCTTTCTTGTAACAAGATGGTCCTGGCAATTGTTCTCTGAACAAGCAGCAGTAAACTCTTCATCCCAGGTAACAGTATCACTGCAGTCACCAACAGGATGAGAAGCAGCTGGCAACTCAGAGCAGCAGCTGTTCCCTCCATAGTCTCACTGCCACCGTTTGTGCCTCGGCCCTGACTGTAGCGTTTTCTTAGCAAGCCTCCCAGGCTGGCCTCAAACTCAGGATCCTCCTGCCTCTGCCTCGCCTCCATCAGCAAATCCTACCGGCATGTGCCACCACAACTGGCAACTCATAGCTCAAGTCTGAACTGGGGCCCGCAAGGCCACAGGCAAGTAGCTTTTTCTCAAATTGGTACCCGACAAGTTGGGCATTAGATATAACATGAATTCTAAAAGGTCTTATTAATAAAAACAAACCAGCCACAGCTAACCTCACCCTGCCAATTCCTCAGCTGATCTTGTTTCCTCAAACTGGAAGCCTCTGTGTTCTCATCCCAATGGATCTCAGCTGAACTGTTGCTCAAAAGCCTGAAAGCTTAACCAGGCTCTAGTTCCAGGTCCTCACACCTTATATACCTTTCTGCTTCTTGCCATCAATTCCTGGGATTAAAGGCATGTGTCACCATGCCTGGCTGTTTCCACTGTGGCTTTGAACTCACAGAGATCCCAATGGACCTCTGCCTCTGGAATGCTAGGATTAAAGGTGTGTGTGCCACCATCTTATGGCCTCTATGTCTATCTAGCGGTTGTTCTGTTCTCTGACCCTAGATAAATTTATAAGGTGCACAAGAAATTGGGGGACACAATATCACCATACCTCTTATTTTATTGCTGTTACTGGTGGTGGTGGTGGTGGTGGTGTGTGTTTGCTGGTGTGAGTTTATTTATTGCCTGTTTTCTGTGGTTTTGTGGGTATAGGTAACCTTCTTGGGTTGGAGTTGTATGTCTAATACCTTCTATTGGGCCAGAATTGAGGACAGATATTATTTAAATTTGACTTTTTCATGAAGTATCTTGTTTTTACATCTATGATGATTGAATGTTTTGCTAGGTATATTAGTCTAGGATGACATCTATGGTTTCTTAGAGTGTGTAAGACATCTATCTGAGCAGGCCCCTCTGGCTTTTAGAGTCTCTCTTTGAGAAGTCAGGTATCATTTAATAGATCTTCCTTTAGATGTTATTTGGCTTTCTTCCTTCCAGCTTTTGATATTCTTCCTTTGTCCTTTATGTTTAGTGTTTTGTTTTATGTAGTCTGGAGACTTTCTTTTCTGATCCAATCTTTTTGGTGTTCTGCATGATTCTTATTCCTTTATAGGTATGTTCTTTTTTAGGCTAAGAGTTGGGGGGTAGGAGCACATCATTGGGGTGAGGGATGAGGTGGTGTAGACAGAAGTTTCTGTACCATCCAACCCCACAGCTGTTCAGTCCAAATAAACATAGAGAGTTAGTTATAAACCAGTTAGTTATAAACTGTTTGTTCTATTGCTCAGGCATGTAATTAACTAGCTCTTATGCTTAAATTAACCCATAATTCTTGTCTATGTTTAGCCATGTGGCTTGGTACCTGCCCACAACCTCACTCACAAGTGCTCAGTAGCAGGACCTCTCGAAAGAGCCATTTGTTCTTTAAGCCTGAACTGGGAAGTCATCTCTTAAAGGAGCTGTTCCTCTGTTAGCCACCAGCAAACAGAGCCTATCTGAAAAAATTGCAGCTACCAAGAAGCTGCGCTTGACTCCCATATTTGCAGGTCTAGAAGCCCTCTTTTTTTAAAAAGCTTTATTAGGCTTTATGTGGATGTACATGCACTGCATTTGTGCCAAATAAAGATGGAATATTTCCTGTGTCCCACAGCCATTTGGTTCCAGGTAAACACACAGAGGCTTATATTAATTACAAATTGTTTGGTCTATGGCTCAGACTTACTGCTAGCTAGCTCTTACATCTTAAATTAAATTAACACATTTTTATTAATCTATATTTTGCCACATGGCCATGGCATTACCAATCTGCTGTCATCTTGTTCCTTGGGTGGCTGGGTGATGTCTGCCATGACTCTGCCCTCTTCTTTTGAAATACTGTGAGATAATGCTCTTGTGCACTGTAAGGATTTGTCACTCCTGTTGGTTTAATAAAATGCTGATTGGCTAGTAGCCAGGCAGGAAGTGTAGGCAGGGTGACCAGACTAGGAGAAGGCTGGGAAGAGGAAAGCAGAGACAGAATTGCCAAGCAGACACAGAGGAAGTAAGATGAGAATGTTGGACTAAGAAAAGATACTAAGCCATGTGTCTTGTTTATTGTTTATAAATGTTTGTTTTTACTTATAGAGGGTTGATTATTAATGCAATCTCTAAAGAAATAAGGGTGATATGATATAGAAAATATTAAAAATGATAGATTATTAAATCTACTTTGATCCAAAAAGCAACTGTTAATCTGAAAATACTTTATATTGATAGGGATTTTGGCTTATTGATATAAATTTAAGGTCAGTTTTGTTATACTATGTGTATATTTCTACTCTTGTTTAAGGTATTATGTTTATGTAAATCATTTAAAATTGTAATATGAAATTAAGAAATACAGATAAATAATTAGTCATCTATGAGAATCAAACTTATACTCATGTTAGTTTTCTAGGTATACAAAGATATATATTTAATTAGGTAAGTAATCTTCAGACACTTCAAAGACCTACAGAGTATGGCATTTAAAATGTTTTAAGAACTTAGACTTTTCTGGACAATGAGACATGTCTGCTCCTGGAAGCACAAGTTAATGCAAAGAGGATGATGGGCATTGAAGAAACTCATTATGGAGTTTGCTTACAGTATGGAAAAGGCTAGTCATTTGAGCAATAAACTACTCTTGCTTGGACTGCTTGAGAGTATGTTGTATATTACTGGGCATGCAGGACCCATTTGAAAATGATCACTGAATTTTGCCAAAACAAGTCAGATGGTCCTTCAGGTTCCTGCTTCACAGAAGAAACTGCTAGACATTCTGCAGGACACTGAAAAAGGTGACTGATGAATTTTGCCATAATAGGCAAAACAGTCCTTCAGGTTTACTGCTTCAATGAAAAGCCTGCCAGATATTCTAGGGCTATAGGCTGAAGATGCATGCCCCAACGTCACAAAAGAACTTTTGGTGACTGTCCAGATAGTCAGATGTCTCTGTAATTTTTAGAATTATCGAAGTTGCTTGCAGTGTACTTCCTGTTTACTCAAATAATATTATATCCTTCTGGGGTCTTTGATGGAGTTGAAGACTAGATAGTTATAATTATAGTTTTCCTTAGTCATGATAAAAGATGGATTAGATATAAAACTTTAGACTCATAAAAATAAGATAGATGATAGAATATTTTCTTTAATGTTGCCAAATACAAATAGATGATATATTGTAACTGTAATTACTGCTTGATAAGTGTTTTGTTACATGTAATTTTACTATTTTAAAGTAAAAACCTTCCTTTTTGATTAGGCAGAAAAAGAGAAGTGGAGTGGTCTTTCTGTACATTGTTGTTAATATGTGTTTCTGGTATTTGTTAATTAATAAAGAAGCTGTTTTGGCCTATGGCAAGGCAGGATAAGACCCAGGTGGGAAATCCAAGACAGATACAGGGAGAAGAGGGCAGAGTCAAGGCAGACACCATCTAGCCTCTCAAGGAACAAGATGCCAGAAGACTGCTAATGCCAATATATAGATCAATAGAAATGGGCTGATTTGAGATGTAAGAACTGGCTGGAAATAATCCTGAACCGTAGACCAGTTTGTAATTAATATAAGCTTCTATTTGTTTATTTGGGACCAAATGGTTGCAGGACACAGGAAAACTTCGTCTACAATGTAGGAGTTAGAGAAGGCCAGTGGAATGGATATTTGGGATCTGAATCTAGGGAGTGAGGAAGTTCATCTGGCAGAGGGATCACTCACCTGGTCTTCTCAGCCCTCTGGTTTTTGTTTTTGTTTGTCGTGTGTGTGTGTGTGTGTGTATTTTTTTTTTTAGAAAGCAGACTTTGAGCTATCCATTCTCTGGTTTCTAGCCATCCAGGCAGTGTAGGGTATGGACTCCCTCTCAGGGTCTGGGCCTTAAGTTAACCAAGCATTGTTTGACCACTCTCAGACAAACATGGCCCACTGAATCAATGAAGCATGGCTCACATAGGGTCTCAGAGACAAAAACAGCAAGTAAAGGGCCTGTATGGGTCTATACCAGGTCTTTTACATACATATTTTTATGGCTGTTACCTTGGTGTTTCTATGAGTTTACTAACAATGAGAGCCCACGCATCTCTAACTCTTTTCCTGCTCTTAGGACTCTTTTCCTCTTATTGGGTTGCCTTGTCTATACTCAATATGAGTGATTTCACATTTTCTTTCTGTATCTTGTTTGATCCTGTTTAAAATAAAACAGGAGACTTGGCAAGCCATGGGGAGCAAGTCAGTAAGCAGTATTCCTCCATGGCTTATGCTTTAGTTCTTGCCTCCAAATTCTTGCTTTGAGTTCCTGCTCTGAATCCCCTTCATGATGGATTGTAATTGGAATATGAAACTAATAATTCCTATGTCCTTGGCTCAGAACTCATAGTCTACTAGAGAAGAGTAAAAAATAAGTTATATAAGAGTAATCCCATTCTTTGTAATTATGGAGATAAACCCAGAATAAAATCAAGGCTCATGAATGAGATATAAATGACGGACATTATAGTTGAAATTCCTTTTGACTTAGAAATAAATGCTATGAAGAACATCTGTTACACTATATTGGAAAGAATGTGGAAAACTGTGTATTTTTAGAATGCTGTGAGTACTGTCCTATTCAGTTAACTTGCAGCCAAGTGGACTAGGTGTAACTTACAATATTATAGGTAGAGTAGGTGTAAATAAAAAAGTAATAAAATAAAAATTAAAAAGAAATGCAGATATTTTAGCGACATTTCAATGGTGTTGGTGATCTTTCTGCAACTATCCTGCGGATATGTACAATAATACCTGTAGGATATTGTACACAGTACTTGAGATATACAGCTGTTGTTATTTTTGCTCTTTTGGGGGTCCTGCCATCCAGCACCCAAATAAACTCACACATGGAGGCTTATTATTACTTATGAATGCCCAGCCATAGCTTGGCTTAGTTTCTAGCCAGCTTTTTTTAACTTAAATTATCCTGGCTGTCTCTTGCTTCTGGGCTTTTCCTGTTCTTTTACTTCTGTATCTTACTCTTACTCTGTGGCTTGCTGTGTAGCTGGGTGGCTGGCTCCTGGAGTCCTCCTCCTTCTTCTCTTGTTCCTGGATCTCCCTTTCCAGTTTTCTTCCTCTATATGTTCTCTCTGCCTGCCAGCCCTGCCTACCCTTTCTCCTTCCTCACTATTGGCCATTCAGTTCTTTTTTAGACCATCAGGTGTTTTAGATAGGCACAGGAACACAGCTTCACAGAGTTAAACAAATGCAACATAAACAAAAGTAACACATCTTAAAATATTCTACTACATACAACTATAATTGAGATAATTTCAATTGTCCATTCTTCTGATAATTGACACCAAAATTAGTGAAAGTAAGGTCTGAGTAAGTTCTTTCCTAAAAACTAAGTATCATCTTATCCTATTGATACATGCAGTCATCTATGTAAACAGAAACTAGAACAAAGGAACTATAGAGATGCATAGTAAAGGCCAATATGGCTGAAATTTCATTGGACTTAAAATTAAATGAATTTGATGTACAGGTGTCATGCTGCATTAGGACATCTGGTGAAACCTTTGGAAAATTATAGGAGCACCTGATGCTGAAATTCCATACCAGCATGCTATGTGCACTTCGTTATACTGACAACTATCAGTTAATTTTCTTACCTTTAACTGAATCCTATCTGGTGGAGTACTACTCACTAAGTATGCTTCTCGTAATCTGATGTATGTGGTGATGGTGATGTGGATCAGGTATTATGACAGTGTACTGACTTATCCCAGGAGAACTTGGCCAGGTACTTTGAATCTACATATGCTTCAGTGTTGTACTATGAATATGGACAGAATCAAATTCAATTTTTAAACCATGTACACATGTATGCAGTTAGTTTGAAAGAGAGCAAGAAGGTGCATGGTAGGGTTTGTAGGGAAGAATGGAAAGAGAGAAATTATATATTTATATTTTTAATCTCAAAAATGAAAAATATAAAGACTAAATAAAACATCTAGGTAATTCAAAAAACCAAAACTGGAAAAGGCTTCTTGTCTTAGCCAACTAGTCATTAAAGGAGGATGCAAGTAAATCGATATGATCTAAGTAAAACTGATGGTGAAAGATGATGAGCTGGTTTTCTAATAACTTTAATCAAGAAGCAGGTGTCATAGTATGTTGGGAATAAGATAAAAATTGAAAATGATGGAGGCAATGAGGTTGGACTTTCTCATTAATGTGATGATGTGCTGTGCCCTGCTCATCCTGATTCTGGTGACATGAAGTATATGTGACTAGGGAAGTATGACTAGAATAAGGCTCACCAAATTCTTTATTTTTCAATCTCTGGATGGTGGTAGTGGTGTTTTCTCTGAATTTAAACGAGCTGTGGTTACTTGTATAACTTAGGCTTCCTTTGGATGATTTAAATTATTTACTCTCTGTCTCATAAGCAGTTAGACATTAAAGTTGCATACTAAACTGTTTTATAAAAGAAAAAATAAAAGTAATGTGATCTTATCCGTCATGTTTTAATAATTATCCAATGAAGCAGAAACCTGATCAGAAAATCCAGAGGGAGAAATGTAAGGTGGAGCAGAGTATAGCAGAGTTTTCTTAAAATTTAGGAATAAATACAATTTGAGTTCTGTTGCTTTTTTTCCCCCGCACTATATGTGGAATTGTGATAAAAGATGAAAAATTGTGCCTGGCATGGACAATATCCACGTTAATGTTGTTGTGGGCAGTAATATACTCAGATTAGCAATGATCTGATTTAGTACATATAACTAAAGTCTTGTTGAAATAAATTCCCTGAGTTCCTTGTTTGATGTAGCTTTTGCATGGTGATAATGGTACAGCTTCAGGTACTAATGAGATGCCTTCCATTATCAGTATTTTATATAGGCTGTTGAGGCTTGTAAACTCATTCATAGAGTGATTAATGTTGTCTCTTCTTCATTTCATCCATATATATTGAAAGAGATTAAGTTACCTCCAGCAGGAAACAAAATATAAAAAACGTAAACCATGTAGTTCACAGGACCCAAGGGAGTCATGCAAGGCAAAGTTTAGTGTAGCTACTATCCCTCAAAATTGTGAACAAATAATTTTAGAACTTGGCCATCATGGTGCCCTGGGAGGATTGATTAAATCTACAGGAACTAATAGGGGTTGATTAGGGCAGCACCTCTACATTCTCAAATCTGTATGCTTTGACTACTTAGACAGCTGTAGTACACACCATGCTATAATAACTTGATTCTATCTGGGAAAAGGAAAGGTTGCCAGATGTAACTTTGAAGATATGGTCATTTTTGTGAAATTTCATACACACTGAAGATATGTTTCCTTATTCCAAAAGTGCACTGTCAATTACCTTCACTACAAGCTTTCAGAAGATGGCCTCCCCAGATAATTACTTTTTGTTCAATTTTTATTTGAGTGTTGTACTTAAGTATTCTATTTACATCATTTGTGCCCTTCTTTGCCCCATCAAACTCTGCCTGTGACCCCTCTCCTGTCAAATTCATGAGATTGCCTTTAATTATTATTGTTTCATTCACACACATCCTATTGAGTTCATTTAGTATTGTTTATGTATACATTTGTATAGTGCTGATTACATGGGATAGAATAACTTATCAGGGGATTTGTCACTGGAAAAATCCTGATTATCCCTCTCTCAATACCCTTTGCCTTTATCTCTTTATTTTCCCTTAGGCCCCTGTGAAATATCCCATATCCATGTTGTCATGTCAACTAGTGTTAATATGCAGTTTTTCTTTAGCCTAATGACTTAAATTGGACAGTAAAGATAAAGGATACATCTGCATCAGTTCCTTATGAAGTAAGTGGTGTGCAGTGCTCTACTCAGACTGGCGTCAGGCACGTGATATGTATGTGTAAGGCATCATTTTGAGTAGATTAAGGCTCACTTTGTTCTTCATATTTTCAGCGTCAAGATTGACAGAGTGGTATAGGTACAGAAATTCTTCTTAAAGGCCTTATCTGATCTCAGTTTATTTTTTGTTAGATATTATTATGTGATTTTGAATAAAGGATGTTTAAATATATTGTTGTTACCCCTCATCTCCCCCATCACCCTGCCACCCATCTATTTTTTCATCTTTTGTCTTACATATGTCCATTTTTCAAACCCTGTCCTTCTTTCCTCATTATCTATTTTACCCTCTCTTGGTCTCTATTTTACAATTTTAGGTTTCATTGACATTACATGCATGTACACAGATCTACACACATGGACATATATACTTCATGCAAGCATCCATCTGTGAGTGAGAACATGTGGCTTTTAAATTTTTTCTTTCAAGTCTCTGTCACTTCACTTATTAGGGTAATTTGTACATCCATCAATTTTTCTTCAAATTTCATTTTTCTTTACAGTTTAATAAAATTACCTCATATAGGTGCCACAATTTCATTATCTGTTCATTTTTTTTCCAATATCTATGCTTGTTCTATTTCTTTGCTTTGGGGAAAATAATTAAGCACAAGAGTATGGTATAGATTTTGTCTATCTACTATGTAGCTTTTCTTGGAGATGCATAAGCTTATGTCTATTCACCCCAGACAGACAGCCAACAACAGACCAAGAAATGATATTACCCTACTCTAGTTTAGCAAACCAGTGAGTTGCTGGTAGTATTTACAGAAGTAAGAGTTTGGAGTTATTTATATACTCATGGGTAACTTGAAGGTAACTGTTAATGAAAGTCCCACCCAACCAAGCATGAATGAAGACTCATGAGAACTGCATCCTGGAGCTCCTAGCAGGAGCTTTGGAAGGTCAGAGAATTTTCTCTTCCTAGCCATTATTACTGCTTAAATTACCTTCTAAAGAGGCTTTCTGAATCTTCTAAGTTTAACAAGGTCTTGAGACTTGTAAATTTGGTTACTTTCTAAGTCACAGGGTTACTTCCTTCTGGGAGAGCATATTTCAGTGAAAGAAGATAAAGCAATACAAAACAGTAGCATATGTTAACAGAGAACAGGACAGATGAATAGTAGATGGAAGTTAAGTTATACTGTTGTGGACATTTTGTAGGATTTATCAACAAATTAATGGTTTAGGTATACTTTTTTTTAGGAAGAATGATTAATGCTAGAGTATAACGGTGTCAGTGGGAGCAATATTGTCACTTTCAACATGTTTTCTATAATCAACTTCTCAGAAAGGTACAAATTTCTTGTCACTGTCTCTTTCTTGGTCCTCTCTGGGAGATTAAGGTTTGGTAAGTACAATGCTTGTGGCAGCAATTGTGCTGTGGCTACATGTACTTAATCTAGCAGGACTTTGTCAAGAATTTGCCAATAATATGTCCTCAAAATTCGCTGGAATGTATGCTGTCAATATAGAAACAATTAGGCTATCATAGAAAAAGATATCAAGAGGTATTACTTCTTGATACATGAAAGTATGGCAAAATGTTTATTTTTTTGTTGGCAATCAGTCTTTTTTTTTAGGTTTATTTAATTTTTTTGAATTTATTTTATTTTATTTTACAATATAATTCAATTTTACATATCAGCCATGGATTCCCCCGTTCTCCCACCTCCCGTCCCGCCCCCCCCCCGGCCCACCCCCCATTTGCATCTCCTCCAGGGCAAAGACTCCCCCGAGGATTGAGATCAACCTGGTGGACTCAGTCCAGGCAGGTCTAGTCCCCTCCTCCCAGGTTGAGCCAAGCTTCTCTGCTAAGCCCCAGGTTTCAGACAGCCAATTCATGCACTGAGCACAGGACCCGGTCCAACTGCCTGGATGCCTCCCAAACAGATCAAGCCAATCAAATGTCTCACCTGTTTAGAGGGCCTGATCCAGTTGGGGGCCCCTCAGCCATTGGTTCACAGTTCATGTGTTTCCATTCGTTTGGCCACTCGTCCCTGTATTCCATCCATCCCTGGTCCCAACAACTCTTGCTCACATAAACCCTCCTCCTTCTCGCCAATTGGACTCCCGAAGCTCCACCCAGGGCCTGACTGTGGATATCTGCATCCAGTTCCCTCAGTCATTGGATGAGGATTCTAGCACGACAGTTAGGGTGTTTGGCCATCCTATCACCAGAGTAGGTCAGTTCGGGCTATTTCTCGACTATTGCCAGCAGTCTATTGTGGGGGCATCTTTGTGGATTTCTGTGGGCCTCTCTAGCACTTTGCTTCTTCCTATTCTCATGTGGTCTTCATTTACCATGAACATTCCTTGTGTTCCCTCTCTGTTCTTGATCCAGTTGGGATCTCCCGCTCCCCCAAGTTCTCTTTCCCTCACACCTCGCCCCTCATTACCTCCACTCACGTCCACACTGTTCATGTAGATCTCATCCATTTCTCCGTTATTGGGCGATCCCCGTGTCTTTCTTGGGGTCCTGTTTTCCAGGTAGCCTCCCTGGTGTTGTGAGTAGCTGTCCAGTCATCCTTGTTCCACAACTAGTATTCTCCTATGAGTGGGTACATGCCATGTTTGTCTTTCTGAGTCTGGGTTACCTCACTCAGGAGGATTTTTTTTTTAATCCATGCATTTGCCTGCAAACCTCATGATGTCATTGTTTTTCTCTGCTGAGTAGTATTCCATTGTGTATATGTACCACATTTTATTTATCCATTCTTCGGTTGAAGGGCATCTAGGTTGTTTCCAGGTTCTGGCTATTACAAATAATGCTGATATGAACATATCTGAGCATATGCACTTGTGGTATGATTGAGCATTCCTTGGGTATATGCCCAAGAGTGGTATAGCTGGATCTTGGGGGAGATTGATTCCCAATTTTCTAAGAAAGCGTCATATTGATTTCCAAAGTGGCTGTACAAGCTTGCATTCCCACCAGCAGTGGAGGAGAGTTCCCCTAGCTCCACATCCTCTCCAGCACAAGGTGTCCTCAGTGTTTTTGATCTTAGCCATTCTGACAGGTGTAAGGTGGTATTTCAGAGTCATTTTGATTTGCATTTCCCTGATGATTAGCGATGTTGAGCAATTCCTTATATGTCTTTCAGCCATTTGAGCTTCCTCTGTTGAGATTTCTCTGTTTAGTTCTATATCTCATTTCTTATTTGGACTGTTGGGCATTTTGATGTCTAATTTCTTGAGTTCTTTATATATTCTGGATATCAGTCCTCTGTCACATGTGGGATTTGTGAAGACCTTTTCCCATTCTGTAGGCTGTCACTTTGCCTTGTTGACTGTATCCTTTGCTCTACAAAAGCTATTCAGTTTCAATCAATCCCATTGATTGTTGCTCTCAGTGTTTGTGCTACTGGTGTTATATTTAGGAAGTGATCTCCTATGCCAATGCTTTCAAGACTACTTCCTACTTTCTCTTCTAGCAGGTTCAGAGTAGCTGGATTTATGTTGAGGACTTTGATCCACTTGGACTAAAGTTTTATGTGCGGTGACAGATATGGATCTATTTGCAGCCTTCTACACGTTGATATCCAGTTATGCCTGCACCATTTGTTGAAGATGCTTTCTTTTTTCCATTATACAGTTTTGGCTTCTTTGTCAAAAATTATATGTTCGTAGGTGTGTGGATTAATATCAGGGTCTTCAATTTGATTCCATTGGTCCACAAGTCAGTTTTTATGACAGTACCAAGCTGTTTTTATTACTGTAGCTCTATAGTATACCTTGAAGTCAGGGATTGTGATGCCTCCAGAGGTTGTTTTATTGTACAGGATTCTTTTGGCTATCCTGGGTTTTTTGTTTTTCCATATGAAGTTGAGTATTATTCTTTCCAGGTCTGTGAAGAATTGTGTTGGTATTTTGATGGGGATTTCATTGAATCTGTAGATTGCTTTTGGTAAAATTGCCATTTTTACTATGTTAGTCCTGCCTATCCATGAGCATGGGAGATCTTTCCATTTTCTGACATCTTCAATTTCCTTTTTCAGGGACTTGAAGTTCTTGTCATATAGGTCCTTCACTTGCTTGGTTAGTGTTACCCCAAGGTATTTTATATCATTTGTGACTATTGTTAAGGGTGATGTATCTCTGATTTCCTTCTCAGCCTGTTTGTCAGTTGTATATAGGTTGGCTACTGATTTTTTTGAGTTGATCTTGTATCCTGCTATGTTGCTGAAGGTGTTTATAAGCTGTATCAGTTCCTTGGTTGAATCTTTGGGGTCACTCAAGTATACTATCATGTCATCTGCAAATAGGGAAAGCTTGACTTCTTCCTTTCCCATTTGTATCCCCTTAATCTCCTTATGCTGTCTTATTGCTCTGGCTAGAACTTCAAGTACTATATTGAATAAGTATGGGGAGAGCAGACAGCCTTCCCTCATTCCTGATTTTAGTGGAATTGCTTTGAATTTCTCTCCATTTAATTTTTGATGTTGGTTGTTTTCTTGCTGTAAATTGTCTTTATTATGTTGAGGTATGTTCCCTGTATTCCTGATCGCTCCAAGACCTTTATCATGAAGGGGTGTTGGATTTTGTCAAATGCGTTTTCTGCATCTAGTGAGATGATCATGTGGTTTTTTTCTTTTAGTTTGTTTATATGGTGTATTACATTGACGGACTTTCATATGTTGAACCACCCTTGGATCCCTGGGATGAAGCCTACTTGATCATGGTGGATAATTGTTTTGAT
>CABHPR010119078.1:0-14406 GCA_902168415.1 Peromyscus melanophrys
TGTGTGTGTGTGTGTGTGTGTGTGTGTGTGTGTGTGTGTGTAATCTTGGGAAACAAATGCAACTAAAGGATATAATCTAAACATCTATCCTAAAGCATGATATGTACAGCTAAGCTTCTGCTCGCACACTTCCTCCCAAGGCCGTCTGTTCCACCTTCCACCAGACCTAGCTGCTACAAAAATGGAAAGGGAACTCATATTCGCTACACTATGGCTATGTGTTCAACGCTGTGTCTTGTTTACATATAAACTCCAAAATAAAGTTGTAAAGGGTGCAATGGCTTCTCCATTATACATACATGGAAAGAGGGATTGAAAGAGTGGATGAATGGATTCATGTCCTGAGCCATTAGGTGGAGGATACGACAAGGTAGAACAGTCAAGAGTGACTGTCAGGAATTTTGGCAAGGCTTGACCTTAACTGTGAACGTCACTTTTTTTTTAATCTAAAGATACAAATGAGTAATCTCTTCACCAGAGAACTGATTTGAAAATTGAATGAAATTACTGATGGGTAAGTTATGTGAATTCCTAAGGAACTGGAGAAATGTTATGATTTATAAGCAAAGGAAGCAAAGATATGAGGAAACTGATTTGTGTCATGTGGTATTAGATGCCAACCTCAGAGAGCAGGAGCCACGAGCTGAAAAAGAGAAATGGAGCCTGGGTGGGTCCATGTTCTGGGAGGTTCAAAAAGTCAGTGTTGCATCTATTTTCCTCTCTGAATTGGAGTTTCTATTTGAAGGTTTACAGAAAATGCTGAAATATCAGAAACTGAACTCTTACGATAGACTGGTTCAAGAAATTGGCAGTAGGACAATAATTCTAAGAATGAAAAGGTACGGCATTCAGTTTCTTTGGTGAGATCCTAGCTGGTACAATTATAGTAAAATCACTTCTTCCAGATCACACAGTAGTGAGAAACCTCAGATATAAAATTGGAGGACTTTGGCAACTGTAATCAATTGATTTTATATAGATTAGTGATAGTTAAGTAAATGGTAGGAGTTTGTGTTTGTTTGTTTTGGGGGGTATTTTGTTTTTATTATTTATTTATTTATTTATTATTTATTTATTTATGTGTGTGTGTTATAAATTTTCCAGTTCTTTTTTGGGCAGATAATAGAGTATCATTTCTCATTTTCCTGACATTCAGCATCAACAGATGATTCCAGGTGAACAGGTCATTTGCAAGAAAGAGCCTTTAAGACAGTGGTTCTCAACCTTCCTAATGCTATGACCCTTTAATACAGTTCCTCATGTTGTAGTGATCCCCAACCATAAAATTATTTTCATTGCTACTTCATAACTATAATTTTACTACAATTATGAACAGTAATATAAATATCTGTGTTTGCTAATGGTCTTAGGTGATCCCTGTGAAAGGGTCATTCAACATTCCCAGGCTGGGAAACGCTGCTTTAAGAGTTCTATACAATGACTTGTTTCCCTGGCAGAAACTTGATTCTACATGATGAAAAGCCCCAAAACCCATATAGGAAAGGCATCAAGCACAGCCTCATCTTTCCTGCCTCCACCAACCCTCAAGAGAAACAAGAAAAACAAAAACAGGGCTGTGTTGTGGAATATTGTTTTAAGATCTGTTATGTTCATTTACACTGTGGAATGTTTGTTTAATGATGCAAAGATGTGCTGCATTCTTTTATGTTGCATTTGTTTAACTCTGTGAAGCTGTGTTCCTTTGCCTGTCTAAAACACCTGATTGGTCAAATAAAGAGCTGAATGGCCAATAGCAAGGCAGGAGAGAGAAATAGGTGGGGCTGGCAGGCAGAGAGAATAAATAAAGCGAAGGGTGAAGAGTGAGAAAAGGTGAGGGAGAGAGGATGCCAGGGACTAGCCCCACAGCCAGCAACAGTGTAAAAAGTAAAGAATGACATATAGAATAGAGAAAGGTAAAAGCCCAGAGGCAAAAGGCAGGTGGGATAATTTAAGAAAAGCTGACTAGAGACAAGCCAAGTTAAGGCCAGGCATTCATAAGTAAGAATAAGTTTCCGTGTATTTATTTGGAGCTGGGTGGTGGGCCCCAAAAAAGTAAAAGAGTAAAAACAAAACCAACTCCAAGGCTAGAACAGGTAAGAGCCCTTGTTCTTGCTGCTCTCCTGCCAAGGACTCAGGTACAGTTCCCAGCACACACATGAGTCAGCACAACACTGCCTGTAACTCCAGTTCCAGGGGATCCAACACCTTCCTTTTGGTCTCCGTAAATACCTGCACTTTCACTGTGCACATACATGTTCCAGAATATTGTTAAACTCTGTAAGGACATGTTGCATTTGTTTAATCATGTAAAGATATGTTGCTGTTTTACCCTGCCTGCCTAAGGGACCTGAGTGGTCTAATAAAAAGCTGAATGGCCAATAGCAAGGGAAGAAATATAGGCAGAACTTCCAGCAGGGAGAGTAAGTAGGAAGAGGAATTTAGGCTTGGGGGAAGAAAGAAAAAAGGGAGAAAGAAGAAGCCAACTACACATACATACACTCAGTCACACATACACGTACAAAATTAAAGAAAATCTGTATAGGAAAAAAAGTCTTAAAGCTCTCCATTCCATCTTTCTTCACAACATCATAATATACCCTAACATCATCTCTGTCATGCAGAAACAGTAATGGGGAATAGATAAGAATGTTCTTTGAAGTGATCCATTGTGAATAGGACTAGCTCTGATGCTGATGAGCCAGTCTACATCTATGTATCCCAGCTCTTGTTCCCCTGTTAGCCTGGAGCTCCAGTACTCAGATATGATATACCTTACCATTAGGAAAGAAACTACAAGCTCTCCTCTGGATGTTGTGATTTTGTCACCCTTGTATGAAGCCAACACTCAAATATACACATAGGGGTGGGAACCTCCTGTCTAGAATCAATTTTATTTGTTTGATCTATTCTTTACCATTTAGAATGTGTCATTCCCCAAAGCCTCCCTAAATCCTAAGTTCCTACTTGATATCCAATAGCAACCTGGGAATACCTTATCCCTGTGTCTTAGTTTGGGTTTCCATTGTCGCAATTAAACACCATGACCAAAAGGCAAGTTGGGAAGGAAAGGGTTTATTTGACTTGCACTTTAGCATTGCTGTTCATCACTGAAGGAATTCAAAACAGGAACTCAAACAGGGCAGAATCCAGGAGTCAGGAGCTGATGCAGTGGCCATGGATGGGAGCTGCTTGCTGGCTTGCTCAGCACACATTCTTATAAAACCCAGGACCAGCAGCCCAGGGAGGCACTACCCACCATGGGCTGAACCCTCCCCTATTGATCACTAATTGAGAAAATGCCTTACAGCTGGATCTCACGGAGTCAAAACCTCAACTGAGGCTCCTTCCTCTAATGGCTCTAACTTGTGTCAAGTTGACATACACAACCAGCCAGTACACCCTGTTACTAGAACATCACATCTAGATCACCCATTTCTAGTGCAGGCTGACAAAGTTCCGTCCCATCCTGAGGACCTAGAGGCAAGCTGATGGTTGCTGGGGGAAGAAGAGATGTTCCTTTCAGTAGAATAGCCACTGGTAAGTTGTCCATCCTGTAAATAATCCTTCACCCATGTTCTTGTAAATTACCACAATCAAACTAATTGGTTCACACACACAAAAAAAGATTAACTATTTCCAAGTATAATGTATTGGATATTTGAAAAACTAGAAGAAAGGATTTTGAATGTTTTCCTCACAGAGAAATGAAAAATGGTTAAGGAAATAAATATGAGAAACCTATGTTGAACTTTAATCACAAATAAATCAAAATATCATATGAAGGGGGATGGTGAGATGGCTCAGTGGGTAGGACCTTTGCTGTGCAAACCCAGGGAACTGAATTTGATCCTCTGAACTCACATAAAGGTGGAGGGAGAGAACTGACTCCACAGAGTTGTCATCTGACCTCTACACGGGCACTGTGGCGTATAAGTGTATACTCATAAACTACACATACAAATTATACAGCATCCCGCAAATATTATGTAACTTTGTGTGTTGATTAAAGGCACACAGTAAATGTAGCAGTGTAGAAATAACAACTTAAATATGATAAATTAAAGAACCATTAAAATAATTATCTTTTCCATTATATATTTTCTAAATACAGTATGATCTCCTGAGTGCTGGAACTGCACTAGAATCACTCAGCCCTTGGCACAAAACTGCGCATCAGGCTACACAGCAAGGCATATACCCAATAACCACTTACTAAGCAGAGGAAGCACCACTTACGAAAACAGCTTTAAGGAAAGAGTGAAAACAATTGGCAATTATTCTAGCCTGAGAAATGATTAGGAAAGTTTGTTTGCCCAAAATCTTGAAAACACTGTCTGAAGGTATAAGTCAATTATAAAATATTCAGAAAACTGTTTCCATTAAAATAAATTAAAGAAGGAATTCAGAAATGAAAGACAGAAAAGAACACAGAGGCACAAAATGTCAAAAGTCAAAGATTATTTCCAGGTGGTTGGATTTGGTAGTGGCTGTGTTCTACTACAGCAATGCTCATTATGTGTTTGTTGAGTGAATAGATTTTCTTCATGTGACTGAACGTCTGTATTTTTTCACAAGTGCAGAGTTGAGCTGATAATATAGTGTATACCATCACAGTCTGTTAATTGTTTTCACGTTTTCTCTAGCATCTCCATACATATTTGAACTTTAATGTTTTGGGTAAATGTCATTGCATATATAAGTGTCTTTGGAAGTTCCACAGTGCGGCTTTGCATGTTATGTTTTAAGAGTGTGCAATATTTCTGTTTTCTTTTAAAGTTGTCATAACCTAGCTGTACTGCCACACATATTCTTCATTTATGGCTTCACATTGCTGCATACTATACTATTTGGGTTATATTACCTATAATATGTATCCATACTATTGATTATGGATCTCTACATCTCCTCCAAATCCCTACTAACACAAAAGTTTGGTGAACATAAACTTTTCATTGACATTGAACAACCTCATAGGTATCCAACAAAGAGATGAGGGAGAGTTTGTTAGAAGTATGTATCCAGAGAGGGGATGATTAAATCATAAGCAATGTGCACACTGATTTCAATAACTATTTCCAAATCTCCCCCTAGAAAATTCTGACTAATCCCATTCATACCACCTGTGTGTGAAAATGATGACAATAATCAGTTATTATATCATCTGCCATGAGTTTGGATGTGATATGCTTTCTTGTTTCTGATCTCTTTGAATTTCTTTGTTCAGAAGTCAATTTGCTCATCTCTTCACAAAACTATTCACTGTTTGTTTCTCCTTCAACGAATTGTTGTCTCACATCTTTGCCTAATTCTCTATAGGTTGTCATCTTCATTGCCAACTTGACTGGATTTGGAGTCACCTAGGAGATACACCTCTGGGCATGTCTTTGAGGGCAGTGCCAATGCCCTTAACTGTGGAAAGAAGATCTACTCTGAATTTGAGTTGTGCCACCCTGTGGGATGGAATCCAGAACTGCAAAAGGAGAAACAGTTGAGTGCCAGTTGAGTTACCCTTTCTCTACTTCATAACCTACTCATCTGTCAGCAAGCAGACTCATGTTCTTGTCACTACAACTAAGAAATAATTTTACCACCATGATAGTCTGTACCCCAAAATCACAAGCCAAAATAAACCCCTCTTCTCTTGAGTTGCTTCCTGTCAGGTGTGGACACAGCTGTAAGAAAGGAAACTGATACATTATCTTCTTCCTCACTTGAGAGAGACTATAAATAGACTATGGATGATTGATAGATGGAAAAATAGATGATAAGTGGTAGACAGATGGATAAACATATGATAGATGATAGATAGACAATACCTTCTCTAGTCATAAAAATAATTTTGCTCCACTATTATCCCTCTCCTGTTTTATTTCTTTACTCAGACGAACATAAGAAAATACCAATTTCTCCATAGTGTAAGACTTGCTACAGACAGTTGGCTTATTCATAACTTTAGAGCAATTTCAAACTAAACTAAATGCTTCTGCAAAGGTCTCATAAGTCTTTTCCCTCGGATAAATAAAAATTTATTCATAAAGACCCTCAGATAAAAAAGTTTGATGATCTAGAAATAACCCTCAGGTTAAAAAATAAAGTCACAAATTAGGTTTTGCTATGCTGTAGTTTCTTCTAAGAACTCTGTCTGTAGCCTTGGAGCAGGACTCCACATCATACAATACTTGTTACACTGGATGTTTCATTCTTCTGCCAGTATCACAGCTTTTTATTGTGATGGGGCAAGACAGTGCAGAGGTTCCTCCATCTTGTATTCTTGCTGAGGCCATTCCAGGTTTAATTAGAATCAGGTCTACTTGATAGAGAATATCATGGAAAATTACACAACTCTATTCTAGGAACCAAAATCAGAATGTCCTAGCTAACTTATCTTAGCTTTCCGGCTAACCTCTTATCTTAGTTTCCTTTAAAACTGCTTGCTTCAAAATGCCTACTCTGCAGGGCCCTCCCAGTAGCTGCCAAGCAAGATGTCTGGACAAGGTCTCTGCCTTTAAAGACTCCATGTTCTGGGGCTACCCAGGTCTCTGAACACTTGGGTGTTTTCCTAGCAGCTGAAACAATGACTTTCAATTGCCCATACACTGTATCTTAGTGGTCATCTCTGAAGAGCTCCCTGAATCATCTTAATGCTTTGTTCCAAACTTTGATGTTAATAAAGTGAGCCTAACACTTCTGTCTTTAATTTTCTTAAGATTGCTTTTTATTTTATGTGTTTAAGTGTTTTGCCTGCATATATATCTGTGCTTCCTGTGTGTACAATGCCCTCAGAGGCCAGAAGATGGCATTAGATCTTCTTGAACTAGAGCTACAGATGGTTGTGAGCCACAGTGTGGGTGCTGGGATCAAACCCAGTGTGGTACTTTGAAAGAAAATGATGCCCAAAGGTAGTGGCACTATTAAGAGATGTGGCTTTGTTGGAATAGGTGTGGCCTTGTTGGAAGAAGTGTGTCTCTGTGGATGTAGGCTTTGAGGTGTCATATATGTGCAGTGTTTCAGACCACTGCTTGTGAGTCAAGATGTAATGACTCTCAGCTCCTGCTCTAGCACCATGTCTACCTGCACACTGCCTTGCTTCCCACCATAATGATAATGGACTAAACCTCTGAACTGTAATCAAGCTACCACAGTTAAATGTTTGCCTTTAGAAGAATTGCCATGGTCACAGTGTCTCTTCACAGCAATAGAAACCCTAACAAGACACCCAGGTTCTCTGCAAGAGCAACAAGTACTCTTAACCACTAAGCCATCTATCTTTCCAGCCCCAACACTTCTACTTTAAAACTATTCTGTCATTTGTAATTTTAAAAAAATACAGTTACAAAGGAGCCAGCCTATTTCTTCCATTAAAACAGGAAGGATTAAACTAAGAAAGTTTAAAAACACAGAAAAATATAACATGTTATATGAGAGACATCAAAGAGGTTATTCCTCAAGCTGAGAGATTTAAACTTCAGAGAAAATACTTCTCAGTTGGAAAACCCTGTCAATCATTATAAATTAAGCATTAACTAGGCAACATTCCTTTTCAAAAACACATCAACTAAGAATTGGGGAACTGAACCTTCAGAGCAAAGGGAAAATGGAGATCAGAAAGAAATCTAAAGAGCATGCTCTCCTCCTGCTTCCTCATCTGCACAATGGAAAGACTACACTGAAGGATATCTAAGCTTCCATCAGCTTCAGACCTGAAAATTCCTCATTAAAATAGAAAATGCAGAGATAGAAAAACATGAGTGTGGACTGATCTCCAGTCATGATATTCCTATCCCATCATTTCCTCAGGAAAAGAGACATCCAGAACATTTATTCTTTAAGGAAACACGAAGTGTGTTATGGTTTGGATCTGAAATATCTCTCAGTGGCTAAGTGTCAAAGGTCTGGGTGGTCAGCCTATGGCACTATTGGGAAGTGGTAGAGATTTTAGGAGATGGGCCTCGCAGAAGGAAGTTGCATAATTGAGGCCATGCTCTTGGACAGAATATTATGTTCTGGCCCCTTCCCAACTCTCTGTTGTTTCCTGGGGATCACTGTAGTATCTTTCCTCTACCCTCCACTCCCTGTGACATTCTGCCTCACCACAAAGCCAAAGAGATCAAGCCAACCGACCATGGAGAGGCTTCTGAAGCCACATGACACAGTGAGCCATTCCGGCTTCATGTTGATTGCTCACAGGTCTATTGTCACAGTAACAGATAAGCATGTGACTGAATGTTGGGATACTGAACTGGCTCTTGTCATCACTCCAGGCCCCACTCTGGTACTAAAGCTCTTTGTAACTAGGTCTGTGTATGTTAAGTGTTTTCTAACTTTGAAGGAGGAGAAGTGAAACTCCAGGGTCCCATTGCTAAGGGATATTCATTCCTTCAGACATTTCACTGCCAAATTGTTACTCACAGTTGCTCCTTTGTAATAGAAAAGGGTTTTTTTTCCCAACATTTAAGTAAAAATACATTTGAGTTGAAATTCACAACTTTCTAGTTGACTATCTTGCATAATGGGCATGGCTCCTTACTTAAATGAGTTCTGCTTCCCCATCAACACACCATGTCCAAACCACTCACTAGCATCTCTACAGAACCTAAGAAACTCAGGCTATGTTTTTTAAGATTAGCAAATCTTGAGACCAAATGATTTCCTCAAATGTAAAACTGTATATTAAAAATATCTGGAAATACAAAATGTATATATGCATATGGATATAAATAATACTGATTATCAAAGAGTTGAAAGCAGTCTAAGTGTCATGCACATCAATATGAAGATTCATAAGGAAAGATCAAATAAAAATTCAGCAACCATTTAAAAGGATGTGTGTTTGGGATGGAACTCAATGGCAAAGCATGTGGCTAACATGCAAGAAGGCCTGAGTTGATCCACAGAAAACACACACACACACACACACACACACACACACACACACACACACTGTAGTTGTACATCTGATAATATAGAAATATATTCAGAATGGGAGAACTTTACAGGTAAATACAACCAAGATACAAAAGATTATGTACAATCTTAATCATTTATAAAAGATGAGCATGTATGCATAGACACAGGTCTAAGTAGATATTCCAAGTAAGGTTATCCAAGTTTGGTGGCATGAACGTGTGACTCCACCAGACAGGAAGCTGAGGCATGAGGATCGTTTGAACATTGTTGACCATGTTGGACAACATACAAGACCCTATCTTAACTAACCCTATGCAACAACTAACATATTCTTTTAAAAACTATTCATTTATTTTTACTTTACATGAATTGATGTCTCCATGTATGTCTGTGTTAGAGTATTAGGTCCCCTGGAACTGAAGTTACAAACAATGTTCACAAAGTGACCCACCATGTGGGTGAGGGGAATTGAACCTGGGTCTTCTGGAAGAGCAGTCAGTGCTCTTAAGCACTCCAGCCGCCCTGCCCCCTAACTTACATTTTTGCGTAAAACAAAAGTTTTTAAGCATAAAACACAATAAACCAAAAGGGAAGTGAGCACTGGAGATCTACACCCCAGTCTCAGCATGTCAAAGTTTATTAGTAGAAAAGTCTGAGTTTTTTCATTTTCCTTGTGCCTCAGTTTACCCATAAAATAGGAATAGCTGCCTTCATCTAGCACAGAGTTTTCGACAAAATACCACCCCACAGTTTAGCACAATGCTCAGCAGTTTCACGGACTGGTATTTCCTTGAGAGAAGTGAAAGCATGCCACTCAGGACTCAGCTCTTAATGACCATAGCAACATTGTTCTAACTAGCCACAAACTGGAAATGACCCGAATGTCCATATAATATTATGTCACACACTAATAATGAGAACAAAATGCTGGTATATGCAATACCTCATACATGTACACTTATGTCAATACATGTGCTTACTATAAATTAATCAAAATAATTATGTTTTTAAAAACACCATGTCAGATGGAAAACCCCAACAGGAAAAACTACATTGTGTACTATTATATTCACACAGAATTATAGAACTTGGGATCCAGCTTAGTTGACAGAGCATTTATTTACCATGCATCAAGCCCTGGATTTTTTTTTTTTTTTATAAAAGAATTACTTATTTTATGTGTATGAGTGTTTTACCCACAGGCATGTAACCGAACTATGTGCTTGCAGTACCAGAGGAGTCCAGAAGAGGGCATCAGATCCTCTGGAAATGGAGTTAGACAGGGTTGTGAATCACCCTGTGGTTTCTAAGGATCAACCCAGGTCCTCCGCAAGAGCAGTTAGTGCTCTTCACCTCTGAGCCACCTCCCCCAAACCATAAATTTAACCCCCAGCACTGCATGCACTAGGCACAGTGGCACACATCTGTAATCCCAGGATTCTGGAGATGGAGGCAAGGAGATCAAAGTTCAAGGTCATCCTCAGTGTTAAATTTAAGGCCAGTCTGGACTATATGGAACTCTGTGTCAAAAAATTAAATAAGTGAATACATAAATGAGATTAAAGTTTTGAGCATGTGCACTCACTACTCATTTCTTAACACTGAGATAAGGGAGGATTTCCTGTGAAAACACCTGTTATATTTAACAACAATACCTCTTGTCATTGCTAAGCACAGGCATAATTGTTCCCTGTCCCTTTAATTTCTTTTAGTTATGCTAAATTTGACATCACATTCCAGGCTTGCAGAATATACACCTTCTAAATTACTTTTATATATCTTTCTGCTACATATTCAGTTGAAAAGTAGAGAAAGGAAAAAATTTTTTTTACAGTTTTAGCCTGAAACCATGTCAGAAAAACCTGGCAACACAACCATCAGATATTAAATATTTAGAAATCTTTCAGATTTACCCTTCACATGACAATGACATGGCTGAGGATGTGTGCTAGGATATGTCAAGGTGGGACCCTCCCCTGACTCAGACAGCATCTACACAGAAGGTTATAGTTTGACTCTGGGATAAGGAGCAAGGCTGGAGGAGGAAGTGCTTTAGAAATGAGAAGTGGTAAAGGTGTGGTGGCCACATAAGAAGGAACCCTGAGAAGTGGCAAGGTGCCAGAAGCCAGGACCTCCTTTCCCATCTGTTGCCCAGCTGGCTTCTGATATTCCTTACCACAGCTGGGGCGGGGTGGCCACATGACATAGTCTGGACTGTGTCTAGGGTGACTGCCCCGTGTGTCTGTCATGGGGTGGAAATCGGCATGCTGGGGCTTCCTGAATGTCTGTGTGGGGTGGAGCAGCAAGCAGCTCTGCTTGCTACCCTCGGACATTCCTGTGATACTTTTCTTTTCTTTCTCTTCTTTTCTTTTCTTTTCTTTTCTTTTCTTTTCTTTTCTTTTCTGTGTTTGTTTGTTTGTTTGGTTGGTTGGTTGGTTGGTTGTTCGGATGGTTGTTTTTGTTTTGTTTTGTTTTTATTTTGGTTTGGTTTGGGTTTTTTTGTTTGTTTGTTTGTTTGTTTGGCAGGGGTGTGTGGTTGAGATAGGGTTTCTCTGTGAAGCCCTGGCTGTCCTAGAACTCCGTCTTTAGACTAAGCCTGCCTTCAACTCACAGAGATTCACCTGCCTCTGCCTCCCAAGTGCTGAGATTAAAGATGTGTGCTACTACTAACTGCCCATTTTCGTGTGTATTTTATATATATGAGTACTCTGTCTGCATGTATGCCTGCACACCAGAAGAAGGAATCTGATCCCATTGTAGATGGTAGTGAGCGACCATGTAGTTGCTGGGAATTGAACTCAGGACCTCTGTGGGAGCAGCCAATGATCTCAACTGCTGAATCATTTCTCCAGCCTCTAGTATTTCTAACAAGAGGGAGAACTGGCTTTGACGATCTCTGACTGCATGACTGGGTACTCTTTTTGTTAGTATTCATGTTTGGAGCTTTTCTTTTTACTCTGTACATAGCATAGCTGGCCTGAAACTCACTATGTTAGTCAAGCTTGCCTCAAAGTTACCCCCACCCTCTGACTTCAACATCCTGAGTGTTAGGAATATAAACATGAGCTACCAAGCACTCTGTAACAAGCATAATCAGAAGGTGTGGAAGACCCTAAGAGCCATGGGAGTGTGCACCACCATCACTGTTAGTGTCTGGTGGATGGTTTTCTCAACCTCACTCCACCATTACTCTGTCAGCATTACCATAAAGTAAGGAACAACCGTTGTTCTGCTCTCCTTCCTCCATTTCCACTGAGGAGAAGGGGCCACAGTTCCAGATCCCAGTTCCAATCTATAGTGTGACACAATCCCTGAGTGTCACAATTGTATATAATATATCCACTTGTTAGGCAATCAGTGACTGAAAGTCCTAGGGTATTTAAGGGGGACGCTAAGATGGCTTTCTGGGGATAAAAAGTTTATTAGGAGAGTTATTGACATCATAGAAAAACAGATCAGAGTCCAAGAGGCAGAAATGAGGAGATCTCTTCTTATAGCTCTTGGAAAAGTGGGTGGTCTCACAGCGTGGGTCTAGAACTGATTTCTAAGCAAGAGGTAGGGAAAAAACAGAATGTTTTAAGATAAACCTGCTTTAATATAAACTCACTTCTCCAGGTAAGCATCCTTGTAAGTCAGTTAGCCAAAGACTCACAGACAGTGCCCTTTGTCAGGTGCCTGTCTGGTCTGGAATTCTAAAGTTGCAATCATTATATTTAACTTAATGTGTTCAAAGTTGTACAATTTAAAAGTGAGTTGAATTGTGTACCTCAAAAGACAGGCTGGAATCCTAATTGTAAAGACCTCAGAATATGACCTTCTTTGGCAGTGGGTTGTTGCAGACATAATTTGTTGGGCTGAGGTCATACTGGAGGATGGTAGCCTCTTGATCAAGCAAACCCGATGTCTTAGAGGAAAGGAGAATGAAGGCTGGCCTTGAATGTGCTGTGTAGTCCAGGATGGTCTTGGTCTCCTGACCCTCCTGCCTCCACCTCTCAAATGCAGATATGACAGGTGTGAGCAGACACATCTGTCAACACATCTGCTATTCATCAGATTTCTTCATTTCCTGTACCACAGTTATATTTAATGTTCTTAGATTTTTAATTTAAACCTTTTTTCCACTCAACAGTTGAATGTCTTTATGATTGGTTCCACACTCTACTGGTGTGTAATATTTTATTTAAATAAATCTGCTCAACTAGATGTATTTTGCCTGCAATTTTTCTATTAAAAGCAGCACTTTAATAATACCATTTATGAAGAATTGTCCTTGCAAATACTAAAATGGAATCTTATCAAGCATTCAGCTCCTACTTCCAGTTTATAGGAAATGAAACCATCCAGAAAGTCCACAGTGGGAGGCATTTTAAAGAACTCATCTGGTTTCTTCAACAAGCCAGTGCCATGGAAATATGAGGGTGTCACTATTATAAATGAGAAGAAACATAAAACACACCCCAATACAATCTATGAGTCTTGCTTACATATTGGCATCGAGGAATGAATTATAAAAAGATATCTTATGGGAAAGCAGAGAGGGAAGAGAACACAGGAAATTTCAATAAGGATCCTTACTATGGGCCAGTGAGATGGCACAGTGGGTAGAAGTCCTAGAATTCTACCAGAGTTCAATGCCCAGACCAACTCCTAAGAGCTGTTCTCTGACTTTCACATGCATACCATGCAATGCATGTGCCTACAGTCACACACACACATACACACACATACACACCACACACACACACACACACACACACCACACACATCATAGTAATAACAACAATCACAGTAATAATTCATATTAAAGAACTACCAAAAGAGTTGTAGCTGAGTGGATATATACAAAGTCATGAGTTTAACCCCAGCACCAAACACACAAAAATATTATCATCTTATGACTACTTTCGGTGAAATGCAATGACAGTGATTATGTAAAAAGGTGTTCTAATACTTAAAGATACATAACCCAACACTTAAAAAAGAAATAGACTTCACCTTAAGAAGTGTCTTAGTCTCTAAAAAAAAAAATCTACACCTTGCTTTTCAATCATGCAGAAAAATGGAATCAAGTTTAGTAAACATTTTATTGTTAACCAGAAGTTAAATGACAGACTCTAGATGACAAGTTTAATATCATTTCAATGCCATGTAATCCCTGCCTGAAAATATTATTTTGATTATTTCCTTAACTGTAATTTTTATTTTATTGTATTATGTGGATATTTTGCCTTCATGTATTTCTGTGTACCATTTGAGTTTCTGGTGCCTGCCAAGGCCAGAAGGTGTCAGAAGCCCTGGAACTGGAGCTACAGAGAGTTTTGAGCCACCATGTGAATACTAAGAATAGAACCCAGGTCCTCTGGAAGAGCAGCCAGTGATTTAACTGCAAAGCTATCTCTCAGCCACAATTCTTTTTTTTAACCTTTGTGTGTCTGTGTATCTATGATGTCCTTGTGTGTGTGTGTGTGTGTGTGTGTGTGTGTGTGTGTGTGTGTGTGT
>CABHPR010119078.1:16544-27482 GCA_902168415.1 Peromyscus melanophrys
CCTACACCCATGCATGAAGTCAGAGGGGCAGGGGCTCTTCCTACACCTATGCATGAAGTGAGAGGGGCAGTGGGCTCTTCCTACACCCATGCATGAAGGCTGAGCAAACAACAAGCTGATTCTACAAAAATGCATGAAGGCAGGGGCCAGAGGGCTCATGCTACACACTTGCATGTACGATGTCACCCTTGGACAAAGAGAGGAAGTATTAGGTAGTAATGCTACTCAAAATGGTCCTTGTGCTGATGGGAAAGCTAAATTTAATCTTGCTGTCTGAAAAATGGCAGAATGACGTGCTGTGATCACAGCCTCCCAACAATTCCAGCCTGCACTTCAACTCTGCATCCTCTACACCACTCTAGACAAGTTGACTGTTGGAGAAAAATAAGTAAATTCAGAATCTGGAAAAAAAATTTTTTTTTGGTTTATCAAAACAGGGTTTCTCTGTGTAGTTTTGGTGCCTGACCTGGATCTTGCTCTGTAAACCAGGCTGTCCTCAAACTTACAGAGATCCGCCTGGCTCTGCCTCCAGAGTGCTGGGATTAAATGGGTGCACCACTGCAGTCTAACAGAATCTCATAATTTTATATCTACTTTTCAGGATTGTACTAATAATCAATCACCATAACAAAACTCAGGAGAGTCACAATTCAAATTGTGGAAAATATGCAATAACTACTGATAGATATGAATCAAATGCTGGAATCTTCTGGCCAAGGTTTCACATCAGTTGTAATTTTAAAAAGTAATGATTAAATGATTGCAAAGCTTCTTGGAAGAAATGAATAAAAATGTGTAAGCTGATAACTTAAATTTCCTTTCAGTTTCTTCAAAGAGTCAGCATTCATTCAACAGCCTGTTGCTTAGTTTTTACGTGTTTGTACAATTTGTAAGTTTAGTTTTATTGTATAATGGGCAAAGGACACACATTCTGGGAATTCAATTTTCTGTTCACATGGAAACTTGTTTTGTGACTTAATCCATAGACCATCATGCTGTCCCATTAGGTGATAGAAGAAAGTGCTGTTGAATGTCAGCTCCATTTGGTTGACAGTCTAGTTTAACTCTGATGTCCCTCTGTTGATTTGTGGAGGGTGTGGGGATGTGGAGTGTGGGGGAAGAACTCAGAATGATATCTGTTCATTGATCAGTCGATGCTGAAGCCCCTCACAGCTGTATTGCATCCTATATCTCTCAAAATTCTTATCATCAAAATGGCCATACTACCAAAGTACTTTACAAATTTGATGTAATCTCATCAAAATTCTAATGAACTCCTCTATAAAAAAATAGACAAAATTAAAATACAAATGCAAGCACAAAAGATCCTGAACAGACCAAATCTGGACACATCACCATGCCTGATCTCAGATATGCTACAGTAACCAAGAGTATGAAGTATTAGCATAAAAATTAGTGCAAACTGAATGTAAAAGAGCTTCCAGAGGTTATTTCATGAATCACAGCAAACTGATGGTTGACAAAGATGCCAAAAATCATACATGGAGAAAAGTCAGCATCTTCAATAAATAGGGGGAAAATGGGGTATCCATATACAGAAAATTGAACTCTTTTGGGGCAAGATCTCATATAGGTCAGTCTGGCCTCAAACTCACTATGCAGCTGAAGATGGGCTTCTCCAATGAAGCCGCCACCTACCCACTCTACTCCTCATGCTATATTTAAAAATAAGCAGTGGAACAAACAACCTGAAAACGGATCCAAGAGCTCAGTGTCAGTCATGAAACTACAAGAATAAGAGAAACAATTCAAGGCATTGGTATGGGATCATAATCTTTGTTTTAAATAAAAGATACACTCTTATCTGACACAGTAGTCACCGTATATATAAGTACACAGGTTTCAGTTCCATGGCTTCAGTTCCATAAAGTCAAACACAATTTGAAAACAAATGAATTGTCCGTGAATCAATAATTCAGAAGTTTTTGCTTATACAGTGCTCTGAATACGGCAATGAAAAGCCATCCTGTTTTGTACCTTGCTCTTGATGTGAGTCCCTCCATTGCCCAGCATCATCATGGTGTTTAATAAATATACCATGCCATATGATATATAAAACTGACTGCTACAGTTTTGCAGGGCTTGTATGTACCTCCCAGTGTGACCCTGTATCTCACATGTCCTCTAGCATTTCTCTGCAGGGGGAGGCTACTGAATATCATTCATAAATGTATTCACCCATTCTGTGTCCTCTTTCTATTGTCCTTACTTATTTCTTTATTCAAACATTCATTCTTGTTCCTTTTTCCATTCACTATTTCTTATACTTCAAATATTTTGTCTATTTTTTAATTTATTCTCTGGTGATTTCATACTTGAATACAACATATTGAGATCCTATTTGCCTCCCTTCCTCCAACTTCTCTGAAACTCCTCTCAACTTCATGTCTTTGTTGAGGTTTGTTGTTTGTTTGTTTGTTTTTGGTTTGGTTTGGTTTTTGACACAGAGTTTCTTTGTGTAGCCCTGGCTGTCCCGGAACTGGCTCTGAAGACCAGACTAGCCTCGAATTCAGAGATTTGCCTGCCCCTGCCTCTGCCTCCTTAATGCTGGGATTAAAAGTGCATGTCACCACACGTAGCTTCATGTATGTTTTTATTAACCCAGAGAATAATTACTACTGTCCATTTGCACGTGCCATCCACTAGAGAATGGACAACCTACCAGGTGCTACACCACTGAAAAAAATTGACCTCTCCCCTTAAGGATCTCTCAGATTCTGAAAAGCTCCCTCCATTGTTCATAGGCTTCAGGCATCTCTCCCTGGCCATGCTGGCTTGATCTCATGCAGATCTTATCAGGCAACTACAGTTGCTGTGTCTCCTAAGTGAGATGTCTCTGTCACATTCAGAAGACACTGTCTTGTAGCAGTCCACCCCAAACTCTAGCTCTTACAATCTTTCCACCTCCTCTTCCACGATGTTCTGAGCCTTGGGGAGAATGAGTGTGATAAGGATGTCTAGTTGAGGGCTGAGCTGCACAGTCACTTATTTCCCGCACTTTACCCAGATGTGAGTCTCTGTATAAACCACCATGCACCGACGAAAAGAGCTTCTGTGATGAGGGGAGAGCTGCACTAGTCTATGGTAAAAGAAAACATCTTCAGATGACATCTTCACACTAAGTCCCTTTGGGAGAATAGCTGTGGATTCTCACCAAAGACCTAAGACCTCCCCAGCCTTGGGTTCTTGGCCAGGTTTACAGTACCACCCTCTCCACATACTTGATAGCATCCTTTGATACACTAAAGGTTTACATTTTGATAAAGTTCAACTTAACTATTACATTAATTCTTCATGCTTCAAGTATTATAGCCAAGAAAGATTTCATAATGAAAACTACTGAAATTCATGATTATGCTTGATCTTACTTAAAAATCGAAACCCTTTCTTGCGTGACAAATAAAAAATAAGAATAATAAGAATAAAGTGAAGGCTTTAATAAATGTTGGCAAGATCAGGGGCAGCACAAAATAAATGTGAATTTTCTATCTTAAAAAGCAAGAGTCTCAGAGGGTAGGAGAGATACTCAGAGAGGGTATCATGCACAGCCCATAAATTCCAAATCCCCAGTCTTTACAACAATGAACCATAGATGCCCCCAGAATCTGCTCCACCCACTGGCTCAGGCTCAGTGGTACCAAACTCCAGCCATACTGATAGTTGATGAGGTCTGTCAGGACTCTGAGGCAAGGCTCTATCTCATTCCTTTCTTTCCAGCCAGAACCCAGCCTCCTTGACGGGAGCTATAAGCCTAAGCGACCCTTGACACACATGCTGCCATGTTTGGGCTTCTCTCCTCTTTTCTTAGATCTAGGCCTTGCTTAAGTCTCCATAGCACCAGAACCTCTTCTCACAAATACCAGAATCTCTTCTCAGATATCAGGTGAACAAGCTGCAGTTAAGCAATTAGGCAGTTAGGCAAGAGTAGATAGATAACCCCCAGAGCAACATTCCCTGCTGGCCGAACAGCCCATAATTAAGTCCCTTCCTGCTTGCAACCCCCATAATTAAGTCCCTTCCTGCTTGCAACCCCCTTTGCCTACCTATATATACCTTAAGAGAAAAATAAAATTTTGGAGCTTGTTCAGACATCCTGTCTTGTTCTCATTCTTTGTGTCTCTTGTCCCTCTCATTCGTGGGCCCTCCCTTCAGGTCCCCATTGAGGACCCCGCTGGCTGGGGCACCTCCTGATGTCCATAACAGTCAGGCCTGCCAGGTCCTCATGCTTTCCACAGCTGTATCTCTGGGCCTTCCCTCCCTGTAGACTGCAAGGCTAAACTGAGGCCTGTGTTTCAAGATGGCTCCTGGCTGAGGGACCCTGAGTCACAAGGTGGGCAAAATGGGATTTTTCTCTACCACTGAGCCATCTGCCAGAGGAATCAGTTCAGTCAAAACCCACAGCTGTGTTTGAGGCTTGTGAGGGCTGCGGGCTTGTCTTGTGGAAGGACAGCCCATCTCTCTTCTGGATTTACTTTGGAAGCAGTTTCTACTAGCTCTTCTCACCAGAAAACTGAACAGCTGAGACCCATGAGTTTCCATGACTTCTCTATATCACGTGCCATTTTTATTCCCCCTTTGAGGGAACCTTTCCCTTTCCTGGTGGACTTCTGAAGCCATGTATTTCCTTCCTTAAGATAAAGTTTCTGCCAGGCGGTGGTGGCGCACGCCTTTAATACCAGCACTCGGAAGGCAGAGCCAGGTGGATCTCTGTGAGTTCGAGGCCAACCTGGGCTCCAGAGTGAGTTCCAGGAAAGGAGCAAAGCTACACAGAGAAACCCTGTCTCAGAAAAAAAAAAGTTTGTTTGTAGCCCAGGTTGGCCTTAAACTCACAGAGATCCACCTGCCTCTGCCTCCAGAGTGCTGGTGATTAAAGGCATGCGCCACCACCACACGGCAAGTTTGTTTTTTCTTATTAGAATTAACCCCATTACAGGCTCACACAGAGGTGGTCTCTAGTTGACCATCTAACCTGGAAATGCCTCCACTCATTCATGCTTACCTAAATCAGTTGAAACCCCCTCCCACAACAAACATACAAACAAACAAACAAACAAACAAACAAACAAACAAACCCTGCACCTGAATATTTACAACAGCTTAGCTGAGTTTCCAGAACTTGGAAGCTCCCAAACTGTCTCCCAACAGCAGATGAATCAATGAGCTTTAGTACACTCAGACAATGAAATGAATGTATTCATCTATAAAGTCAGCTGTGCTGGGCATGGTCAAGCATACCTGTTATCCCAGCACTGAAGACTCTGGGGCAGGAGGATCACAAGGTAGAGGCTAGCCTACTACATAGGAAGAACTCATGTCAAAACAGTAAAAGTCCAGGGCTGAACAGAGGGCTCAGCAGTCAAGGGCACTTGCTGTTCTCACAGGAGACACTGATTCTATTCTCAGCACCCACGTGAGGTGATTCACAGTTCCAGGGAATCCCACTCTCTTTTCTAGACTCCTTGGTCAGTCATACACACCCCACATACACATAAATAAAAATTTAAAAATCCCCCCCCCCCAAAAAATAAGAACCATGGAAAAAGAAGGTCTCTCTCTCCTCTGCTTCTCTTTTCTCTCCTTCCTGTCCCAACTCCATTCTCTGTCTTTTACTCTTGCTCTTTCTGTCAATGTGTGTGTGTGTGTGTGTGTGTGTGTGTGTGTGTGTGTGTGTGCACACGCGCACGCGCGCACATGTGTTAAATGGGGAAGGTGGTTTTGTGGGAAATCTCTGTACTTTCCATTTAGTTTTGCTGTGAACATAAAACTATTCTTAAAAACAAAATCTGTTAAAAGATATAACTGAGTCATCATCAAAGTATTTTTAGGCTCCTGCAGGTGCAGAAAATGGTGAAGACAGCCAGTTCATATCAGCATTCTGCAATGGAGAATCAGGGTAACCTTCAAGCATTTCCCCACAGCCTAGGGGGAATTTTCTTTTTTGTGTTTTTTTAAATGGTTGTTGTGGGGAAACATTGAGTCCTTTGAAGGCCCAGGGACAGAATCAGCTAACAGCTGTGCCTCAGCTTCCTGGGGGAGTCTCATGAAGACATGGGAGCACTCAGACTTTCTCAGTACTACTGCCTGGAAGCCAGACACGGGACAGGTCTGCTGTCACAGGCTTCATGCCCTTTCCCCTACTTGGGTGTATATCTGTCCTCACCCATTGATGATACTGTCCTGTTTCATTTTGTGCATTTTATGTTCTTCTGCAGGACCTAACTGAGACATCCTGAAAAACTATGTCTTCGGTCCTCTCCCCTCCCATGCTTCCTAGATCAGTGGGTTTTTCTCTGAGCCACACACATAAATCATCTAAATTGAAACACTCAGGACACTAGCAGCTGATATCTGAGATCCAATAACTGGGTCAGTGGGCAGTTTGCAGCTCTCTAGTTGACTCAGCTGAGCAGCCAAAGTTGCAAACTGCCAGTCTTGATGAGCCCTTGACATTTCCCCAATCTTCAACACTTTCCTCTGGCTAATCACAAAAGCAAAGTGACATGAATGTATAAAAGGGAATCATAAATATAAATGCATGGAATAATTAAATACAATACCACTTTTAAAACCATGTTGTAGACCATCATAACACCTATACCGTCATCACCTCAAAGTGAGAAGTTTGGTCTCAGCTCCTACTAGACCCAAAGTAGTTAGGGCCAAGTTTCCTATCCTATATCTCTTTTTCAGGCTCCTTCTTAGGCTTAGATAACCACATAGCCTGTAGATTATCCTTTTCCTTCCCTTCCTTTCTGAAAACTTATTATCATCTCTAATGCAAGATGCTATGTAAATAAATGACCCTTCCCCTATTGACCCATACCCAAACCAAGCTAGCTACCCTAGAACCATGCTGCTGAAGCAAATCTGGTATTCAAACACAGCCTGTACTAGGTAGCAGGTATAAACCTTTACTATATTACAGTGCTGTGTTTTCTGAGAGTGGAACTCCTCCCAAACAGATGTGCTCCTAGGTCCCTTGTCACCCAGCCCCTGTGAGACTCTCTGCCCACCTCTCCAGTCTCACTCCTCCCCAACCTCCTCCCTCCCATGATGGCAGACCTACTGAATCTTTAATCCTGGGGACACAGTTTCCTCTCTGAATACTCCAGCTTCCCCCAGTATAGGGCCTCTGTATAAGGCAGACTTCTTTCAGGAGATATTCCCTTGGCTACACAAGCCTTTGGTTTCATCTCTACTATCACTCTTTCCTAGGGACGGTCCCTAGACTGGGCTAAAGCTGTCCCCTCTGACACAGAGATTCCCTGCAGTGCTGTCACTCAGCAGACAGTTCTAGCAGCCACAACTACAGGCTGTGATTGGTTCCCAGTGGGGAGACTAGATTCTAAGGTCTCTGCTCATCCCTCATGCCAGTTTCCTGGTCCCAAATGTCATGATTGGGAAGTCAAGTGTTGTTAGGACATCGGTCCCTTGGAATGAAACAGCAGATAAATGGACATCATTAATTGATGTCCTTTTCCATCTATTCCCTCCTGTCCTGCATCTTCTCAGGAACTAGACTTCAGAAAAGGACCCTAGCCCCAGCTCTGAGAAGGATATCTACTGCCTTATTAAATACTAGTTTAAAGTTTAACTAAATATACCCATGTCCTGTGAGCCTACACATAGTAAGATGGAGATGTCTGGCCAAAATCAACTGATGATCTTGAAACAAAAAAATAGCAAGCCAGTTTTTGAAGTGAAGAAACAATAGTTTTTATTAGTGAAAGTGCACACAGCTGAAATCAGACTACTCAATATCCCATCCTCATTACCCTTAAAATTATGCACACAGCTCTCAGAGAAGGACTGGTTATGTTGCTTCATAGGATGTGCGAAGTTTCATGAAGTTTAACTGTATGGAAAAGTTGGGCATGAAGATGCCACACACTTTTAGTCTCAGCTCTTGGGATGCAGAGGCAAAAGGATCTCTGTGAGAAGGTGGCCAGCCTGGTATATATAGATAGGGATTCCAGCCAAGCTGGGGCTACACAGTGAGACCCTATTGTAAAAAAATAAAAAAATTAAAAAGTATAATTGTTAAGCATTGTAATGAACTATTCCACAACAAGTTATATGTAACCGAATCAATATTATCTTGAAAGTTCAAAGTTAAACAAAAATTCAATCAAATCAACAAGACTTATTAATCTGTGGGAATATCAACAAAATTCATCTTGGATCTTTCTATCAATCCTTCAAACTGATGACTTCTTTTCTATAGTATAACAAAAATACAAACACCACAACTGTATCAAAGGGAAACATGATTATTTTAGACAAATCAGACAACATACAAACTAGGTTCTTGGTTGTAATAATATGAAAATCATTGACTCGGCTCTAACTCAACATTGGCTATTACTACATCTGCTAGGATTGGCACCTGCATTCTGGAGTATTTTCCACTCCTCAAAGACTCCTCATCAATGACCACTGTCCACCAAGGTAAATGTGGACATGATAACAGCAAACAGACATAGAGGTTGCCCTATTGTTACCACTGACAGTTAGTATTGGAGCCCATATACTACCAGTTTTCCACTGAGTCCCACATGCTTTCACCATGTTCTTGAGTTCAAGCAAGATTTGAAAATGCTAGCTGGGACAGCGAGACAGATTTCCAGACTCCTTCATGTCTATCGGGTATCTCTAGGAAGACTGAGGGGAGAGCAGACATCACAATTTCAGGGACCTGCAGTCACCAGACAGGAATCAGGAAGGAGGCAGGAGAGTGCAGGGGTGGATGGCCCCATCTAGTGGCCTCATCACTCTAAAACCCAGGCTGATCTTGAAAACCTTTCTAGAAAAACTACAAATCCAGGCTATCATTGCAAAAGGTCTGTTTTGATGTGTGGTTGCCTCAAATTTAAGAGAAAAGAAAATTAAGAAATTACAAAGCAACACTGTACACCAAAGAAACCCTGCTTCAAAAAACCAAGAAGGAAAAAAAAAGAAAAGAAAAGAAAAAACACTGTAGTTTAAACACAATCATTTTTAGAGCAAACAAGGGAAGCCCCTTTTGGCAAACCCAGAATGCAATTTCCTACCATCTGATCTCCCTCCCAAAACCCCCAATCAGACACATATTCATTTCCTAGAACTCTATGGAACAGCAGTGGACTGTGGACTGAGATCCAGCATCCTGCTCTCCTACAGGCTGAGTGTCTCTAACTGGAGTCAGGGCTTACTCACACTGAAATAGAAATTAATACCCTCTTGAAAATCTGCTCTTCTCAACAGCCAAACTAGCAACGAATATACCAATATACCAACACAACAGCCTTTGTTAACTCTAGCAAAACCAAATATTTCCTTGTTTGTGACAAACTGATCCACTATGAAAAATGCTTAATTTTTATGAAATGGATTTAAACATAAATATGATCTGGAGGCAATTATAAATTTAGACCTCTGGATGAAACCAGTGATAGTCCCAAACCCAGTCACTCCTGGAACAGGACTTCCCTCAGGCAGAGAGCCTGGGTCCTGCTCCCCCCTTTCCCCATCATGTCTACATTGTCTCCTTCCAGCACCTAATTCAGAGCCCAGTGGGTGAGGACAGGACACTGAGCACCAAGTCAGACTGCAGTGGAAACAGCACTGATGAACTCAGTCCTTGGTCCACTATTTTCTTCCCTGATGTCTGCCTGGTCCATTCTCACCATAGCAGCCTCTCCTGACATGAAACACCCATCCTTATCCTAAGATCAATCCCATAATAATGCATCATATACTTTCCAGAGCTATGAGAAAGCATAACCAACTCTAATGGTGACATTAGAATTCCTTCTATTTATTTATTAGGGAAATTAAAGCCTGCATGTTCCCATGATTTTACTCTTTGGGGAGGGGAGGGAAAGTGACATTTCAAAGTACAATAAAATAGATTAAAGCATGATCATGAAATACTTGTAATTCAGGATGCCCCTTACACCTCTACTCACTCTACTATTTAACTTTTCAATTCTACTCCTCTCTTAATGGTTTCAATACCCAAGGCAGGAGTCTATTTCTTATATTACTGATGATTATGTTGAACAAAGGAAACACAAAATTCAAAAACGTTCATGTTTGAGAGAATGCATTACAGTGAGTGGAGAAACTGAGGCAGTGTGAACATAAGAATTAAGATGATGTTAACAGTGAGTTTGAGTACAAACAGCTGAGGGTCACCCTCTCCACCACTGCTGGACGAAAATAGCCCTGGAGCTGGAAAGGGTGTCTGCACTGTCCAATCCCATTGTTGTCTTTCCAATCTCAGACAGAAGGCCCCTCAGAGAGCCACTGAGACTCATTCCATAGGGTAAGGACTATCTTCAATTATGTAGACATTGTCTTCAGCTTGGGACTGCACATCCGCTATGTTTTGCAAAGATCCATTTGTAGATGCATGGAATGTTACCAAGCTGCAGAAGAGAGATGTTGAAGAAAGAACAAGAGGTCACCTTTCAGGTCTGAGCCCCAGTCACAAAAACTATTAACAGTGACCAGCACCACACAGGGCCCTCCTATTAAGTCATAGAAAAGTTTGTTTAACAGGCATCAGAGAAACTAAAAATTATTTTTAAAAAGATTAGTTCATATTGGTGTCCTTCAGATACTAATGTAACAAAACACAAATTGGGAGGCCTAGCTAGATAAATATCTACTCATCAAACAGAGGTACCTAATCAGGATGTGCATTTGGGAACTGGGCTAGGAACTGGACAACTTGTGTATTTACTTTGCACTGTGACACTCTAGAAAGGGTTAGGAGAGCCTGTGACCTGAGTAAGATCCCCAGCACCCACGGAAAAGGCAGAAGGGAAGAGTCAGCTCCACAGTGCTGTCCTCTGACCTCCACAGGTGCCTCAGCACTTCATATCACCACACACACACACACACACACACACACACACACACACACACACACAC
>CABHPR010119078.1:27492-50619 GCA_902168415.1 Peromyscus melanophrys
ACACACACACACACACACACACACACACACACACACACACACACACATCATGTAAACAATAATACAAAGAAGTTTTTATTTAAAAATAAACAGTCTTGAAACCTGCATAGCATCTAAATTCTCTAACATTAAACATGGAGTAGAAAAATATTTAAACAACAGAGCAATGTCTTTACACTGCAGCTGGTGGTCTGTGGCACAATTTCAAAGATTACTGTATGACCTACATTTGCAGATGCCACATGCACACAAACATCAGGAACTGGACTGAAAGGAATTTGGGGAGAGCACTGTGGATGTTCACAGCTGGCCCATCCCCACAGCTGTGGGAGGGGAGTCACTTGCAGAGCTCATCCTGTGCCCCTGATAGTCAGGGTAGGCACAGTGGACTGACATCTGAGCTTCTAGAACTCATGGAGGGGCAAACCAGGGAAGAAAACAGATGAACTCATGGGTGATGTTTTGACACAGTGGAGTTTTGTCGTTTGTACACAGTGGCCATTTCTACTACTGAAATGCAGAACCAAAATGAGCATCTCCAGTCGGCCACATAAGGAACATGCCTGTTCTGAGAACAAGAGAGATCCAGCTCCACTCTGCCTGGGACAGTCACACATGTGGGGAAACAGTGTAGGGTCAGGACACTCCTGAGTCAGTGAGATATAACTGACAGAGAAAGTCATGAGAGAATGCCCAGAGTGTGTCATGTAGTGGTTAGTTTGGTTTCGTGGCTTTTTTCTTGCTTTTTATTGATTTATATATACTTATTTATTTGTTTGTTCAATTCATTCATTCATTTCTTCATTCATTCATTCATTCATTCATTCATTTGGTTTTGTCAGGGTCTCACTATGTGGATTGGCTATCCTGTAAATTCCTAAATAGACCAGACTGGCCTGGATTCATAGAGACCCACCCTCCTCTGCCTGCTGAGTTGGAATTAATGATGTGAGCCAGAACACCTGGTGTTATTTATTTATTTTTTAGACAGTGTTTCTATAAGTCAGGGATGAACATTAACTTACAGTACTCCTGAATTAACTTATTGAGTGTTGAGATAACAGGTGTGTGCCACCTCACTCGACTTCGCTCCCTCTTTTTTCTGTGTTGTGTTTTCTCCAATATTTTCTTTTATATTAAGTGATTAAAAAGTAACTTTGGGGGCTGAAAAGATGACTCAGCAGTTAAGCATGGTCGTTTTACAAACAGGAGAACCAGAGTTCAGATGCAGGCCCCCAGGTAACAGATAGAACATCGCCTGCATCCCTGTAGCCCAGCACTGAGGGAGACAGAGGCAGGAGGATCACTGGGGCTTTCTGACATTTGCAAAGCAAACAATGTGAACTGCAGGTCCAAGGAGACTCTGCCTCAAAGGACAAAGTGAGGGATAGAGAAGGACACTCCATGTCTTCCTCTGGCCTCCATGCAGGTGTACTTGAACACACTCATGTCTGTCCTGTTTCTGCCCCACCTCTGCCTATCCCTACCCCTATCTTTCTCTCTCACATGCAAAGATAAAAAATTTAATTAAATATTTTTTAAAATGCCTTACCAATACAGGAATAAAAAATTATGGACTAAAATGCTGTGATCTTCCAACTCCAAGGAATAGTTGCTTTCCATTAGCAGAAATAATTGGTTTTGTTTATATTATTTTTTCCTAGTTAGATTTAAAAGCATGGGCTCCTGAGGTTGAGGCCAGTATAGTGTGACCTCATATTTATGGACTTGTTTTTAATCTGTAAGATGTGACTAATAGTAGTTCCTACCTTATAGATTTATTACTGTGAAGGGAAGGTGTGACGGACACTTAATAAGAACTAACTGTGTCAGGCACTTCTAATGACCTGACACTGTTCAAGACCCCGTCTATGGCTGGGCTCTTGTGCTTAACATAGACACAGGTAAGTCTATGGATGGCAGCCTGAAAGACATGGAATTTGACTGAGAGACATAGTCCTGTAAACAGCCAATCTTTAGTCAATTGAAGAATATTAGATGGCTGTAGACAAGGGCAGATAACACTGGAGAGAATAAAAGAGCTTCCAAGTGCAGTAAACAGGACAAGTGCAGTACAGAGCCTGCGAGGCAGACACCAGAATAGTGAGTGGGGGTGACTGGTGTGGAGTGTGGAGACACTGGCCAGACCACAGTCCCGTTACACTTCCTGCAGCCTCAGAAATGATCTTCCTCTAAAGCTGTCTTGGGCTTCCTGGAACAGCCCACCACCTAACCCTGTCATCTCACCATACTTATCAAAAGCACCTAAAAGGACCTGTCTACTAGCTTATATGCCTTGTGATACACTTCATCAGGTTTTACTAGACTAGGAACTCAGTGGATGAAAACACTGAGGAAACAAGAGTGGATCAAGTCAACTCCTTCAACACCAGCTCCAGGAAGCAAAACTTAGAACTCAGCGACTACCTATAAGAGGTGAGGATCAAGGGCCTTCTGTTCCTGTCCTACCGTAAATGCAAGAAATATGGAATGCAGAAAATATCTCTGAGAAATGAGGGCAACAAGAAAGGGACTCATTAAACTTTATTTGGAATCCAATGTACAGAACAGAGCCCAAGCATTGTGGAACACACTGTAATCCCAGCACAAAAGAGTCTGAGGCAGGAGGATTGTGAGTTCCAGCCTGGCCTAAGCTAAATAGCAAGTTCCAGGATAGCCTGGCCGCATAATAAGACCATACCTCAAATCAACCAACCAATCAATGAATCCAATAGTAAAGACTGATTTAGTAGTAAAAGAGAGCATAGAGAGACATTCTCAAGACTGTTAGTTCAAAAAGAATCAACACAATCCATGCCAACTTACCTTAGAGACTCTGACTTCTTTTTCATAAAGATATACCCTAAATTGGTGTGGAAGGTGGTGGGAGAAATTGAAAGAAAAATTGAACATGTCATCAAAAACACTCATGATATTTTCTCCTAATCAAGGATATTGCATTTGTTTTTGATTGAACCATGCCCTGGTAACTTTGGGTTATTCATTCCTGTACCCTGCAGGAAGGAGATTCTTTCCATTCATTCTCTGGTATATTCATCCACGTGGCCTAATTCGATAGAATGAGATTGGTAAATTATTATTCACTGAGACAAACAAAAAGTCTGGATTCTTTTCTAATGGGCTGCTAGAGAACAAGCCAGTAAGGGAAGGATAAACAACTTTGGACTAAGGAAGGGAATACATTTGTGGAATTTTACTCCCTACAACATAATTCTCCCTTTTAGACATGCTCTGATATGTAGCCCAGGCTAGCCACAGACTTGTAGAATGCTGGTATCATAAACACATGACACTAGATCTACCTTAAACAATCACTTTGAATGAATACTGTTGAAATAATGAAGGGAAACATCTGAAATCTGACAGGCATATTCTTATTCCCCATTTCCTGTGAAACAGGTCAGTAATTGGCTCATGCATGGTGTTTTGTAAAGTCCATGGCTGAGTTCTTACACAGGGAATGGACTACACAGAGAGAAACAATGTGTACAGATGAACAACTCGTGGAGAGGGCCATGTAGGACTGGGTGCCACCTTCAAATAGTCTGTTCAGCATTAGTCAAGGGGCTTACCACCAATGTCTCAATTGACTTTGCTACTAAATATGTTCCAGAATATTCAACAGTATCATCATGGGAAACAAGAAAGATCCCATGGGTGGGAAAGGAGAGAACACATCAAAGTCTTACAGTGACTTAAAAAATAATTAAGCCTATCCAAAATTTCTTGTGTGTAATTTATTTTATGGAAAATATAATGTTTCCCTTATGATGGCAACAACTGAGATACAAAGGGCAGAGTTGGGAACAAGAGTGCAGCTAAGCACTGCAGCCTATTCCTTCGAGCCTAGTACTTCGTTGTTGGAGGCAGGAGGATCTGGAGTTTACGGTCATCTTTAGCTACCTCGTAAGGTGAGTACCAATGTGAACCACATGAGGCCCAGTTTTGTAGAATAGGAATCTTTGGAGACATAGCAGCAATGGTTCAAGATCACTGAACAGAGCACTCACCAGGTACCAGAAATCACCTGAAGAGTTTTGTGGGTCCTAACACATCCCTTGGGGAGATGTTTACTATGTGTCTTGGATCTGGGGATACGGAAGCCATGTGAACTCAAAGCCCCAGTGACATGTGCACTTGCTAAAGACCATTAGAGAACCCTGGCTCTCCTTCCCTGGGGACAGTTGTGAAATTACTTACTGGTGACAGCCATGGTGCACATAAGCAGCAGCAACAGCAGGGCAGCCATGGAGATGCCGATATAGAAGTCATTAGTCATGTTCTGCTGCTTCTGTGAAGGGATTGATTCCTAAGGAAACAATAAATAAAACAACAATAGTAATAAATAAACAGCAGTAAACACAGGGGCAGCAAGTGACAGGAAGAGAAAGCAAGTGCTTGACCTTCACCTAGAGTCTAGGTCCTAGAGCTTCATCTCTCCTGGCCTGTGGCTAGTCTGGAATATGAGGAAGACCCAAGGATCTGAGGTGGTATCGGTCTGTGCAACTCCAAGATAGTGTGAATTCAGTGTCTTTGATGATGATGGAAATGTGTTCTATGTTGATTGAGGTGATTACATGGGTGGATACCTCAGTCAAAATTTTAACCTCATGCTTAATGTAGGTTCATACATCATGTATGTTATTATGTCAGCTTTAATAGTCAGTAGGGTATCCTAAATGCATCATGATATTAAAAGAGAAAAAAAGAGTAGCCCATCTCTAAGTTAACTTGCTCTCAGTGTGCTCAGCTCCTGGTCTGGTCTTCCATCACAGACCCCACTTGTCATGTAAATATAACTCAAGATACCATGTCTTCATAAACTTCTAATACCAAATGGTCAGCATGGAAACATATACACACAAATAACATACAGACTGTGCAGGTTATATTAACATTTTTAGGAATATGTATATATTAAATATGAATATATGTAATATATAATACATATCATATGCAGTTGGTATGAATATACTAACAATTGTATATTATATGTTAATATATTACATATTATATAATTATAACATATATAATATATATATATATATTGGCAATTAAAGGAACAGAGACCATGAATTAGAAAGAAAACAAGCAGAGGGTATGTGGAAGGATTTGGAGTGGGTTGAGAAAAAAGGAAACAATACAACTATATCTAATAACTTTCTAAAAATAGTAGGAAGACTCTCTTATGGGATGCAGCCTGATTAACACTGTGTGATCAGACAGAAATGCAGAATCTCCCCTACTGCCATGGTACAGGGGATCAGGGATCACCACATACTGGAATAAGCAGGAGACAGGCTGGGGAGCAGGTGAGGCCCCTCTAATAGCTTAGCACTCATCTACCAACCCTAAACAGAGCCTATGGGATGAGTTTAACTGCAAGGAAGTGGAGAATCAGAGACCAGATCCTTGTCCCTGTATGAGCCTCGTCTCTGGAGTCATAATCCCAGCTCCTCTGCCCAGTCAGGGAAACCATGGACAAGTTATACAAGCTCTGCGAGCTCTGTCTCTACATCCTAAAACAACCTGTTCAGTAGGGTTCTGAGGAAAGGGATTCTGTGGAGAACATAGAAGAAAATAAGGTTTGTTTTTTATTCTAGCAGGGTCTCCTGGTACTAGGCTGGCCTGAATCTAACTATTTGACAATGAATTCGAATCTATGATCCTTCCTTCTACACTTCCTGAGTGCTTGGAGTGTATGTGTGTTTACTGTAACCACATGAACATTTACTTCATAACCTTTTCTTGATTATGAATGACAGCAATGCTAATCCTCTCTCATTATTCTTAACAAATTTTGTTCAATTTTTTTTCATTAAACAGAGTCCAGGTAGTTGATGTATTGGTTCAAGATGTATGCTATAACTGATAGGTATGGGCGTGCACACCTTAATCCCAGGACCTGAGAAATAGAAGCAGAAGGGTCACGAGTTCCAGAGCCTACTTGGAACGTAGCCCTTTCAAAGCCAATCTGAGTTCAATGGGATTCTGTCTCAAATAAACAAACAAAGAAACACCCTGAAAACAAAGTCATGTGCTGCTGTACATTGTTTTTAATGCATTTAAACAGAGTCCTGATTCTGCTATGACTTGTTTTGAATTTAACTCTAAATTATTTCTTCAGGCTGCTAAGCATGACTGTTACTCAGGTAACTGAGGGCAAGAACAACCTGGATGTGCAGAACCAGAAGTCTGCTCCCTTGGCAACATGTACTTAATGGTTTCTGATATTTAACTAGTATATACAGGTTCTTTCCATATCTGCCAGACCACTGGATGCTAATGTCAACTAGATCATTACATTTTTAATGTAAATCTGGGCATGTGACAATGGCCTAAAACCCTAGTACTCAGTTGGATGAGGCAGGAAGATTGTGAGTTTGAGGCCATCCTGAGGTATGAAATAAGATTATTTCTCAAGGAAGGGGGTCAGTTATATCCATGCCTATAATTTCAGTTCTTGAAAGACAGAGGCAGAAAGGTCAGGAGTTCAAGGTCATCCTCAGCTATTCAGTGAGTTCAAGGACAGCTGGATTACATGAGACTCTGTCTCAAAAAACAAACAAAAAAATTTACACTCAGCTTTTACTTGTTATGTTCTGACTGTCAATAGGCACAAAAGCCTTAGATTATTTGACCCTATGTAGATCTCCACCATGTCTTGAGACCAAGGCTTTGTACATGCTAACAAGTGTTCTATTGTTTCCAATGGCCAAATAATCCTCACAACCACCTATCTGGCTCTTTTCTTACTTCAACCACCATTTCTCCTGCACTACTTACACATACTAAGACAAATGTTGATTCTTTCTTGAGTCAAAAGGGAAAAATCCTATTGATGATTTCCCTCTGCTATTTGTAGGTTAGAACTCCGGCAAGAATCCTGGAAGCAGAGAGCCTTAGATTTTTCTCATGCTGAGTACACAGAAAGTCTAGGAAAAATTATGCAAAATTAATAATGTCTAAGACTTTAATGCATTATGTGGAGGTTGTGTGGAGTGTGGAAAAAATGTCACCAGTGGGCTCTATAGAGAATGGTCACAAGTGGCCTAATGGTCCAGGCTGGCCTTAACCTTCTGATATTTGTATTAACTTCCTGAGTCTTAAGATTAAGGAATATACCACTATATCTGACAAACTTTTTCTTCTTCTTCTTCTTCTTCTTTTTTGATGCAAATATCTGTGAACTAATTTTACAGACAAAGTCTTTAAATACAAATTGTTTCCCAGAAGACATACAAGTGAACATGGCTAATAAATTGGAGAGGAATATACTTACAGTGTAATTACTGCAAAAGTCGTCTGAGGGTGTCACAGTGTAATTCCAAGCTGCTCAAGAAGAGGGAAAATTAATTATAATTACAAAAATTTAGATCTTATTCTACATCTGTAAATATTACCCACAAGGCCAATGTGTCTTATAACATGTGAGGGTTAGAATTAAATATGGCAAGACATATACTGAACAGCAAGATTTGAACATTTAGATATTTGAAGTATATTTGAAATGTCTATTTTATAACAAGTGATCTATTGCTTTCATTGTTTCCATGTGTCTATGAATGAAACACAGAATCTTCCTTTTGCCAATATCTGGCATATATGGGTTGTGACATCCTCACAAGGAGGACCTTAAGTGCATTTTACAGATGAAGCAGTGAATTTCAGAACTCTATGCTTCTAATTTTAGCAAAAGACAGACATCTCAGTTGGCAACATGCACACAGTGCCCACATAAAGAATGGAAATACTAAAGGTCTATGGGAGTCCCCAACTACAGCTAAAACTGGCATTGCCCAGCACAATAAAGATGAATGACTCGTAGCCATCCTCATTCTCACTTTACTGTGTTTATTTACATCTTACTCTCTGTGAGAGCCCTTACCAGGAGCCAAAGACAATAACTAGGTAAGGCAACATCTACAGTCTAGGCTCTGTTTGTGACTTAAGCCCTTAAGTAAAACCTTCTAGGAATAGGAGAAAGTGATTCAGTAAGGTAAAGCAGAATCAGACCAAATTTGAATTCAATGCTGACCATATTCATTAGCAAAGTGACCTTCATCATCAAGGTCTTGCCCATAAGTACTGAGGAATACATGCATGAGCACTCAACACTGTTGGAAACACTGGTGATGTTATTATAGTTATGTGATGGAAGGAACAGGGAACAGGAGGGTTAATACTGTGGAATTCACTTTAGAAATATCATACTGTTTATCTAATTGGGAGCATTCAACAACTTGTCAAAAGACGTGTACATAGAATTAGGAGAATAAATTGGAAGGTGTGTGTCTCCAAAGAGGAATTAAAGAGTTTCCCCAATCTAGATGTGACATAAATTGCCATGAAATAATGAAATGGGATGGTGTGTAAGATTTCTGGCAGGCACAGCTATCAAAGGCAGGTGGTGGGTCATGTGACACCCAAATTCCATTCAGTCCAAACATTTCTTGCTTTTGCAAAATGTTCATCAAGGAATGGCTGCCATGAGCCACGAAAGACTCAGCCCAGGAGCCTCAAGTTACAAGACCCAAATGGCAGAAGTCTCAAGGAGACCAGGGACACAGGTACTGCAGTCCCTGCTCTGCTCTGGAAAGCTCCCCTCTGACCAGGGTTAGGTGACATGGCATTACATACACTGAACCCCCTCCTTCCTTCTTCTTCACAGATGAGGACAGTGGCAGACAGCAGCTCCTGCTGCCTTGTGTTTGTATCTGTTTCTTTTTGTTTTTCTACCTGGAAACAGTTCACACTAAGGATTTCCCTCTCAACATCCAAAGGTCACAATTATCTAATCCCTCCTGACTCTGTGGGTTCACTGCATATGACTTTAAATTAACTAATGTCCAGGAAAGCCTAGGAAAAAGTAGGCTACATAGGGATGAGAAAAACATAGATAAGCAGCTCCTGAGAATATTGAGTCACACACACACACACACACACACACACACACACACACACACACACGCTCATGCATAGACATTCACTAAGAGTCCTTCAAGGCCTGGCCTTGTTGGAATGTGCCTCAATCCATCTACAGCTCTAAACCACAAAGGCCAGCATGTGGCAGTCTCAGCTTACCATGATGGATAGCATAGAGCTGGCTGAGAAAGATGGCAGACTTCAGCATCACCATAGTTGATTAAGCAAGACATACCACTATAGTTTTAAGGACAAGAAGTAGTATAGGACCCAACCCGAGTGTGCTGAGTGGGGCCCAAGAGAGTGAGAATCAGGGTCTCAGTGCTGCAAGCCTAGTTTGGTGCTGCTGTTGGTATGCTCAACCCACCTTGGTCCCTTCAGGTTGCTACAACAAAATTACTTAGAGTGAGTAAATTAGAAACAAAAAAAAAATGCACTGGTCATAGTTCTAAAGGCTGGGAAGTCCCAGATCCAGACACAAGCTGACTGGGTAGCTGCCGAGGCTCCTTTGTTCATAGATGATACTTTTTGTGTGTCCCCAAGTGAAGGAAAGGAAAACCAGCCCCATCAGCCCTCTTACAAAGGATCTCACACTGTGCACAAACTTGTTATTTTTATAACCTAATCACCTTCCTGATGACCTCAGGGCTTAATCTACTGTATTGAGGATTAAACATTACCAAAGGAATTTATGGGGACACAAACATTCAGACCACAGTGCAACCTCAGATTTCCCATGTGACCTAAGATTGACAAGGCAGAAGAGGACACTCAGCTACACTGGAGAAAGTATAAGTGACAAGGTTATTTTAGACACTAAGCTCTGGGGTCACTAGTTTAGGTTCCAAAGAACCAAGCCCAGTGATGATCTTGGGAATCAAACTGAGTCATTTGCTTTGTAAAAGAGGCACATGAATGTAGATGTTCCCAAGTCATAGCAGCTACCTGTTGCAGGATATTCCTTGACACTGTGTGAATATGTGTCACTGTGATTGGTTTAATAAAGAGCAGAATGTCCAATATCTAGGCAGGAAGAAGTTAGGTGGGACTTCTCTGGACAGAGAGGACTCAGAGAGGAAGAAAAGCAGAGTTGCCAGCCAGACTGAGAAGAAGCAGGAAGGAGAGTACAGAGTAGAGGTAACTGAGCCACATTAAAAACAAAAGTAGATTAAAAGATAGGGATTAATTTAAGTTGTAAGAACTAGTTAGGAACCAGCCTAAGCTAAGGCCAAGCTTTCATAACTAATAACAAGTCTATGTGTCATTTTTTGGGAGCTGGCAGCCCAAAGGAAAATCCATCTACAGCTACTTGCTGCCAGTCCTCCAGGCAGCTGTCATTGTGTCTACGGCTTACCCCCTTTGCAGATATGACCCAAGCCCTCATCACACTTCACAACCACAATGTTCTGTAAAACTGATTACAATAAACTGATTTTACATTTAAAAAATCAAGTGGATTATGTTCATTGAGTAAGTAATGGAACAGAAAAAAAAATAATGGAACTGATTCAAGAGAGTGGTTACTTCTGTAAGTCACACAACTGTTAGCCAAGACAGGAGGAACAGGATAGAAAGGCAGGAGTAATCAATGAGCCACAGAAGGGAAGTCTGAGGCATGGAGGAAGGAAATGGTTCATTGTTCCAGGAGAACAGGAGGGTGGCTGTATTGCTTATTCAATTGACAAAGTCAAGAAGCTTCAGGGAAACACTAATTAAGGACAGAATTTCCTACTGAAGCAATCAATGCTGTTCATAGACATTGCAACAAAGTTGGCATAAGCAACAGGCAAGTCACATTTGTTGAGGGTCAGTCAAATGATGTAGACACTTGTGTTTCTATCCTTTCAATCCCATTCTTCAACATAAACAAATATCCCTCCAAAATCCACATCACAATATTGATTATGGAAGAATATTATTTAACTATAAATTTGTTGTAAATCTTGGAGCATTGTTTAGAATCAACAGCAACAGGAGGGATGGGGCAATTCCTAGAAACCTCCAGAGATTTGACTTGAGAGCCACCACATCACATGTATACTCAATGTAAAGAAACCTAAGTGCTCTGCATGGTGAAGTCATATACATGCCTCAGTGTGCCCTATACCTTTCCTAAGTATCTCTCTTCGTAATGACCAGGTGCTTAGGACTTGAGTTAAATATCATCAACATTCTATCACATTGACTGTCTCTGACATTCTTTTCTTCAGAGAAGCCACACAGCTTAGTTTGGCCTGAATGGAGGAGCTCTTGGCGGCAGGGACCAACTGAGGATGCTGTGTGTGTAGAATGGAGCTGTGTCTCTGTCCCGGGCACCACTTACAATGTCAGATCTGTATTGTTGTAGACGGTGCCTATTCTTCACCAGCTTCATCTAGATCTTGACCTTCCAAGGGGATAAGGGAGGAGAACTTAGTTACCTGCAAGAGTATAGGACAGGGTTTCTGTCACCTCAGCTGTTGTCTGATGTGGATAAATCGTAGTGGGTTCTGGAATGAGAACAGTGCAAGAACTGTTTCAGCTTTGGAGTTTGCCCCCCAGCAAGGAAATAGAAACAAAACTTACCGTCACCTTCCCCAGTGCCTCCCCCAGCCTCTAAGCAGGAACGGCTCCTTCCTACCCATTTCTGCATCAGCTGACTCCTGAGGAATGTATCCAAAGATGGGCACTGTCTGAGCAAGTGATCTGTGTCCTAATATTCTGGACAGCTTTATCAGGATTCAGAACTATTTCACACTCTCCATTCTAGACTCCTGAACTCCTCTGACACATACAGTCAATATTAACACATGGAGGATCAAACACTCAGTTAAGATTCCAATTTATTAAGACAAGGGTCATTTGACCTTCTAGGAGGAAGACCTGGAAGTTTATCACTACCCTCTTCACTGCAGGCCTTAGTCAAGCCCCAGATTATCCACACTTCTTTCCATGGAGATGAGCTCACTGAACAACATGGAATAGATGGACCATTTCATCACTGAGTTCTTCTCAAGGTAGCAGGATCACCCTGGGGATGAATCCTATATTTCAGCCTGCCTTGTGTGGTGGAATTCCTCTCTATCTATTTATCTATCTGTCTATCTATCCATCTATCTATCTATCTATCTATCTATCTATCTATCTATCTATCTATCATCTATTATCTGTCATCTATCAATTTATCTATATCTCTCTTTCTCTCTTGGGGTTGGTCAATTGTTGGTTGAGTGACAGACTGAGACAAGGTCTCCTGTCCTCCACCCATTCCTTTACTAAGAGTGCCTTCCTGTGTTTTCTGACTCATCTTCCATTGCTCACCAAAGGCTTCCACATGGAACACTCTAGTGCAGCCTGTGTTTCCCTTTTCTTCTGGAGTCCCTACATTGTTCTCACCCACAGCTCATTTCACCTGCAGAGCTGAGCACTTGCCTCTCTGGAAGTCCTCTAAATGCTTCCCTTTTCAGAACAAGAGAGGATCTTGGAGTAAGTTGGTTGTGGCCAGACTGGAATGCCTAACCCTGGGCTTCTCATCGCTCCTCAGGGTCTTTCTGGATCCCCTACCTCACTACAACCTGATCCTTACATTTGAACAACACCCTCCTGTTCTGCACTACTGGCCTGTTTTGTCCTGACACTGAAACATGTAAGAAAATGTGACTGTCCTTCTGAACTAATGATAGGAAAACACAAATGTCAGATGGTCACACATTACCCAATTCAGTTCTTGATAAAAGGCATCATGAGATTAATTTCCTTCCCGAGTCTGGGTCACTTTCTCCTGTTCTTACAACCTCACACCCTATATTCCATGAAGAGTATCTGGGGCAACTAGGATGAGATAAGATGTGGATGTGAGGATATGTGTCCTTTTACATTAGCCAGAGTGTTGCCTTCTCCCTGGACAGGACAGTCAAGCCTCAACTGCAATTCTTTAGGAAATCAACAATAGAAATATAAGATTATATTAAAAACCTCCCAGGAGGTTACCTGGGCTCAAGGACCAAAACTTCTCTTCTAAATCTCAGTTGTAGTTTTCCATAAAGTCAATAACCTCTCCATGTTCTTCAAACTCAGCCCATGAGCCCATGCCCTGACCCAGTCAAAAATTAAGTATTGAAAAGTTCTGTCAATTCTGAGAGATCTCACAGTTCTCTAGTGTGTGCAGCTGCCTGGAACAAAGTGGTTGTTCTCACAAATCCTATGCTCTAAAATAGCAGTTATAACCTAGCGTTCTCTGCACACTTGGTGTGTAGCCCAGTCCTTCAGGGTCCTCCTGCTTGAAAGTACTGGAAGGCCAATTAGAGGACAGGGAAAAAATATTTTCCATCAGATTACCCTAAGAACAACAACAGAAAGCTGTGTGGCTTCTTCTGCTTGTCAGAATCCAGCCCTACCTCAGGGGGTGGACAGTTTATAGGAAGCTCAAGAGCCCCTCTGACAGCTATCTTTTTACTCCTAGGTATACATGGTTTGAACCCAGACTTGCCTTCAGGATGACATGCTTCTCCCCATCTGTAAGTTAAGTTCCTATGTAATAATATTAACTTTACCTGTAGGCAATATGAAGTATGTATTACATGGCTTCACCAAAAGCATGAGCATGTTAAATCACTTCCTAAAGCCTTCTAATAGATATGCGTGTGTTTTTTCATTCCTACAAAGGACTTACATTGTGTTTCCATGTTACATGAATAAATTGAGAGATTCTTAAAGTAAACTTCATAAGGCATCCACTGCCTCTTTAAAAGTGTGGTGTTACAATGCCTTTCCAGTAAGGATGTGGAAATGCTACAAACCCTCCAAGCATCCATGCTCATGACAGAAGTCTGACTCTGGAATCAGAAGAGCCAGCTTCCAACCCAAGTGAACAGGGACAGAGTCTGAGCCAATTTCTGTCTTCATAACTTCCACCATATACTTTCTGACTCTGTCAGTTCCTGCCACTATAAAATATCAACAGTGTCTGAGAATTAAACTCTGCATCATGAAGCACGCAGCATACTGCCTGATGCTCAGGAAATGCTAAATGAAAGCTTCCCTGAACTGTGGCCTCAGCTGGATGGTCCAATTTCAGAATGGATGTAAAGGGTCAAGAGCCTCCCTACCCTGACCCTAGGTCTCAGTCATTCCTTAGTTTTTTGTTTTTTTTTTTTTTTTTATCAGAAAGTCATGTCCAGCTGGACCAGATTCCCATCATCCTCATCAGATATCCTAGATCAATGATCCATCTAAGTCTGGCTAGTAGTGTGTGGTGATATATTGTGTCCACCCCCCCCAATATATTGTACACCTTAATAAACAAGCCACATTGGAGAACAGAGCCAGGCATGGTGACACACACCTTTAATCCCAGCACTAAACCATAGAGTTCTGGAGTTCTGTACAGACAGACAGGAACTGATGTAGCTGGGGAGAAAGAGGAAGTGAGATGCAGAACAGAGAGGCATATAGGCATGGGTATATAGGAAGTAGGTCTCTTTCGCTGAGGATTATCAAGTGGTAACAACATGACTGGCTTTTTCTGTTTTTCTTATCTCTCAATTAAGCGTTACTAGGGTGCACAATATATTGGGGGACACAATACAGCACCACAGTAGTGAATCCCTAACGAATCTGATATGGAGAGACAGGTATCCTCCATGTTCAAGCTCTTGCACAGCAGAGGGTGAATGTAACTTATGACTGGGAAATTACAGACTTTGTGAAACTATTGTTGGACCAGCTGAGAACTCTTCACCTATATTATGCTTCTGACTTGACTCAGTGTCTATGTCCTACTGACTCTCATGAGAGGGACTCTGGGTCCTGAACCACATTGGGTTGTACCTGGTGTGTGAGTCTGCGTGTGTGTTGGTATTGGAGGAGTAGAGGTGGAGACTCGGGGTGATGTGGGTACATGGGTGGGTCTTGTTGCAATAGTTGTGGGGCTTCCTGCAGTTGTGTATCTTCTTGCAGTTGTGGGTCTTCCTGTAGTTGTGGGTCTTCCTATAGTTTGGGGTCTTGCTGTAGTTGTGGGTCTTGCTGTAGTTGTGGGTCTTGTTGTAGTTGTGAGTCTTGTTGTAGTTGTGGGTCTAGTTGTAGTTGTGAGTCTTGTTGTAGTTGTGGGTCTTGTTGTAGTTGTGGGTCTTGTTGTAGTTGTGGGTTTTGTTGTAGTTGTGGGTCTAGTTGTAGTTGTGGGTCTTGTAGTTGTGGGTCTTGTTGTAGTTGTAGGTCTTGTAGTTGTGGGTCTTGTTGTAGTTGTAGGTCTTGTAGTTGTGGGTCTTGTTGTGGTTGTGGGTCTTGTTGTAGTTGTGGGTCTTGTTGTAGTTGTGGGTCTTCTTGTAGTTGTGGAAATTGCTGGATTTGGAAATCAAGATGAAACAAGGATCATTCAACAAGAAAAGACAACAACTTCTGCTATGGCACCAGTGAGAAGGTGAACCCTTAGAGGCTCCTCTCCTGAACTTCTGTTCTTTGTCACCAACTAGCTACACTGACAACATGGTGCTGAGCACAGAGTTTGTGTTCCTAATGATATACTGTATAAATGACAGGTGTCAGATCCTCAGATCCCTAAGCATCTCTGTGAGACTGAGAGGGTGTAGAAGCTGGGACTGCTCTCAGTGGTGACTGACTTCACCCACAGCTTTCATGTCCAGCATGGTCATTTCAGTCAGTCCTGAGAGGACACAACATATAACTCTGCATTTTAGCATGCAGATCCCACACAAGCTGCAATGCAAACGGGATTTGGACATTGGGGTAGAGAGTGGGCATCGTCTTCTATGGTTTCTTCCAACCTAAGAGAGACAAGGTCAATATCCCTTATCCAAAAATATTTGGTTTCAGAATTTGAATGTTTCTTAACAATTTGGAATATTTGCATGTAGAAAATATCTTATGGGTCAGGCTCAAGTATAAACATGGATTGATGTAGCACTCATTTGCCTGCACATTACATATACAGCTTTAAAGAAAGTTTATAAACTTTTGATAATTATGCACGTGATAATTTCATGGCGTTGGATTTTCCAAGTGTATTATCAAGTCTGTGCTTAAAAGGTTCCAGATTTTGAATAGCAAAGGCTAGGTATTTTTGGATTAGTCAGGTTCAACCTGCAAATCACAAATCAATAGCATCTAAAGTACTGTAAGAATCCAATCAGCTACTGGTGGTCTCGGTGTGCAGGAGCCAAGGCAAAGTGGCGCTGGAATCTAACAATCAGCCAGGAACTCAGGCTTGTGTGTGTCAGCAGACATATGTTCCCTGTGAGGTGATATGCAAACCCACCACATACACATCATTCACACACAGCCACACAATAATAAATGTAGTTTTAAAAATCAAATTCAACATAAAAATAAGTAAATGGATGAATGAATAACAGAGTCTATAAGTTGAGAGGTTAAAGAATAATGTTCTTAATTGAAAAATATGGAGACAGGGCAGCCATGAGTATGCTCAGGCTACAGAATAGGCTTGCCTCTAGCGTCCTCTGCTGTGGTAAAAAAAAGATCTGGTTGGACTCCAAAGAGACCAATGAAATCGCCAATGCCAACTCCATTCAGAAGATCTGAAAGCTGACCAAGGATGGGCTGATCATCCAGAAGACTGTGACTGTCCATTCCTGGGCTCCATACCAGAAAAACACTTTTGCTCAACAGAAGGGTAGGAATATGGGCATAGGGAAGCAGAAGGATACTGCCAACGCTCGAATGCCCGAGAAAGTGACCTGGATGAGAAGGATGTGGATCCTGTGCCAACTTCTCAGGAGATACTGTGAATCCAAGAAGACTGACCACCATATGTATCACAGCCTGTATCTGAAGGTCAAGGGGAATGTCTTAAAAAACAAGTAGATTTCATGGAACATGTCCACAAGCTGAAGTAAGACAAGGCCCGCAAGAAGCTCCTGGCTGACCAGGCTGAGGCTTGCAGGTCTAAGACCAAGGAAGTCCAAAAGCGCCAGGAGGAACATCTCCAGGCCAAGAAAGAGGAGATCATCAAGACTCTGTCCAAGGAGTAAGAGACCAAGAAATAAAGCTTCCCTCATGTCTGTATATAGTGGGATACCTGTGGCCTCAGATGCATCAGTCATTAAATTAAAACAAGCCTTAAAAAAATATGGAGACAGATTATTTCTATTAAACCTACCTTCATTTCTAATGTCTGACAAACCCTTAAGTAAAAAGAGATTAGGAACAGCATCAGAAGCCAGGAAGTCCTCATGAACCTACTCTTTTAAACAATGCAAGAATATTAGGATATCTGACTCAAGAAGGAAAATGTAAAAACCTGGTGCTTGTGGAACATTCCTTTAATCACAGCACTCTGGAGACAGAGGAAGGAGGATCTCTCTGAGTTCAAGGCCGACATGTCTAAGACCAAATTCAAAGAGAGCAAGAGCTACAAAGACAAAAAACAAAAAACAAAAGAAAAGGAAAGTAAGAAAGGAAGGAAAGAAGGAAGGAAAGGAAGGAAGGAGGAAGGATTGGAGAGAGAGAGAGAGAGAGAGAGAGAGAGAGAGAGAGAGAGAGAGAGAGAGAGAGAGAGAGAATGCAGTGAGTCCAGATTTGGGGATTCCGTGAACTTCATACTGTTAAAACACTGGTTGACACCTGTAGACCAGATCCCCAGATCCCACAGTCTGAAGAGGTCAAGCCCCACCTCCCTGCTGCTCTCTGACAAGGTTAAGCTGCTGTCTGCTATGTGCCCTAACATCAGCCCCCAATTTATGGACCTAACCAACATCAGGCTGTTCCATACTCTCTGTCACTTATGCTATGGTGAACTAAATCACATGATAGGAAACTTCCTGAATGAATGAAAAAAAAAGAAATAAAAGGAAGATGGAGAAGATGATTTATTGGAGATATGAGGGTGAAAACAGACAGAGGCATCCAAAAGGGTCCAGAGTGAACTTGACCAGCAAACTGAACTCCCCATGTGAGAGGAGGGGAAAGATAGGAGCCAAGAGTGGGGGCCAAGAGGTCAAGAACCCAAAAGGGCCTGTCTAGCCAAAATGGCTGGGTTATACAGGGAACAGCAGCTAGGGGAGGGGTAGCCCAGCCCAGTCCCTGGGCTGGAGAATTTAGGGAGGGGGCAGGGTGTGCCAGTACTGGCTTTGCTGAGAGAATGGCAGCCAGGGTCAGCTTTGATATGTTAACAAGCACCTTAGTTAGCCTTCATCCTGAGACCTAGCAGCTAACACCTCCACCACTAAAATGTAACAAGTCAGACTTTCTCCTTGCTCTGGGGACCAGCCTGAGACTCCTCAGGGGGAATGCTGAGAGGATTATTCTGCAGGCTGCTCTCTGAGGAGGATCCTCTGTAGACCTACCTATCCAGTCATGGCCTCTCTCTCTCTCTCTCTCTCTCTCTCTCTCTCTCTCTCTCTCTCTCCCTCTAGTCCTTCCTTTCTCTGTCTCTCACACACACTCCTGCTCTTAATGAAACTCCTCTCCAGGTTGTAAAGAGAAACCCCTCCTTCCCTGGAAGCCTCTTCACACCCCATCAAGGGATGAACCTCAGAGATGGTATTGTTTCTGTCTAATGCTCTCCCTCCCAGCTGGAGGTCTGATCTCTTCCTTCTAATAAAGATGATTGGAGCGAATTGTGTGTCAGCGTCATCTATGGACTAGCCGCTGCTGCTCATCTGTTACTACACGGCTGAGTGACAGTGAACAGGTGTTGGAGGGAACCTTCTTCTATATGGACATTTCCAGTGTGACAAGACATGAGACCTATTCCAAGGCCCGAGGCAGGGCAGACAGGCAGCAGAACTCTCCACCTATGATGTGGCCTGTGCTCAGCAAGGTCAGCTGACCATTGTTGAAATCAGCTCACAGAACAGCAGACCCCTGCCCTGTCTGCTTTTCGGGTTAGAGCTGGAGTGGCTTTACAGTGTTGAGGATGGGGATTCAACATTCTAAGATAGACCCACAGAAAAGAGACTATTCTTAAAGTCACATACTTCCAGCTTAAATCAAGCTCTCCACTGTGTTTCAGGATGGAGAGTGGAGGCAGTTTCATGGACCAACAAGACTGTCCCAAGTACACTTAGGACCTAGATCCTGACTTAGCTCACAGCCTTGAATTAAGAATGATCTTAGGACTTCATCTAAGCAAATAAAGTCATCCTGTGCCTCAAAAGAGAATATTTAAGGCTGGGTTTTGTGGCACATGCTGTATTCTCAACACTGGAGTTACAGACCTGATGATCAGGAGAGCATGGTCGTCAGAGGACAGTCTGAGATACAGGAGATTATGTCTTTAAACAACTCAAAAGCAGGTGTTCAATCAAACATAATTCTAAGAACTTTCTGTTTCCTTGTTCTAGGAAAACAACAAATTATTAGCAAACAGAGGACTCAGTTTACTTGAAAGAAATAAACAAGGAAAGAAAGAAAGCTTACCTGGTTTAACTTCCAACGAAAAGGTCACTATCTGATCATTGAACCATCCAGGGATCTTCACTCGACAGCAGTACACACCACTGTCACTCTGAAGAGCATTCGCTATTGTCAAGGACACGATTCCTCCCGAAATATGCCCCTTTAGCTGGTATCTGCTGCTACTCCGATAGGTGACACGGTATCCATTGGTCTCGATAATTACATCTACACAATGAAAAGCTGAGCATGTTCCTCGACCCCAACAAGTGACAGAAATTCCTCGGGATGTTGAGTAAGTACATGGCAGTGTGACAGGGTGACCCACCACCCCCTTCACTACTCTGTGAGAACTCACAGCACCTGTGATGGAAAAAATGGGGGAGGGGAAGAAATGTAGAATTAGTACTCAACATTTTCCTAAAATATTCTTGCTTTTGTTGTTGTTGTTGAGAAAAATATGGGGAGGGGGATTTAAGTGGAACCCCACTTGCAGACCTTCTTTATTTACTGTTTTGTTTTTGTGTTTTATTGTTTTGGTTTGGGATTTTTTGTGGAGAAGGCATGAAAGAGAACAGATAGCTTAATGTTTGTTGTTATCATTTGGTTTTCTGAGCCAGGGTCTCACTTTGTAGCCTTGGCTGGCCTGGAACTTGCTGCCTAACCAGGCTGACTTCAAGCTTCCAGAGCTCCAGCTGCCTCTACCTCCCCAAACCTAATATTAAATGTCAAGTTTTCCAGCTTGAATTTGAAGACTGTAAACAGTTTTCTCTTAGCATATTCTTTCTCAATGTGATTATTTAATGGATACATTAGTGAACAAGAGAACTAATTCTGTGGTAGGATATTCACACAGATACTTTTCATTTCCTTTTTCTTCTTCAGTGTGTGTATTTCTTTTGGACACAGGATCTTGCTATATGCCTCATACTGGCTTAAAGTGACAATCCTCCCATTTCTGCCTCCTGAGTGCTGGGTAATTAGTAAGTACCACTGAGACAAGCTCAAATGTTTCATTATTAATCATGTAAAACTTTATTTCAGAAGCTGGGTGCAAAAGTAACCCTTGTAAACCCAGAACTCCCTTGAAAATCCAGAACTCCCTTGTAAACCCAGAACTCACTTGTATACCAGTAACTCCATTGTATACCCAGAATTCACTTATATACCAGGAACTCCATTGTATACCCAGAACTCACTTGTTTATCCAGAACTCACTTGTTTATCCAGAACTCACTTGTATACCCAGAATTCACTAGTATACCCAGAACTTATGAGGTTGAGTGAGGAAGACAGGCTTAGGATGTGGAGACCCTGTCTCAGACCATCCCTCCTCCTCCCCCACAGTGCTATGACAACAAAATCACTAACTCTTCCCACCTCTCCTAATCAAAGAGCAGAGCCAGGGCTTTGGAAAAGCATTGTTGACTTCAAGGCAGAACCTTAGTAACTTCAAAGTCAGTCTTCAGAAAGGGTTTTAGAAAACCACCAGGAGGGGCTGAGGCTTATTCAGAACTTTACAATTAGCACTTTGGGAACAAAAAACCAAAACTTAACACCAACTAAACCAACAAAAAACACTAAACAGAAGTCTTTTTTTATAAGTTGATGACATTCCAGAACTTGAGCAAGACCCACTAGCAAAGTAAGAACACATAGTCAGAAAATATGTAACCAATAACTTAATGATGCTATGTAAAACTAAAATAATTAAATATAAATCTTTGGGGATGATGGAATAAAATTTATGATACCAACAGCTTCCACAGTGGCCTTTAAAGGAACTCTGAGGGCTGAGGATGGAGCTCAAAGATACAGTGCTTGGCTAGCCCATGCTAGCCCCTGTGTTGGATCCCAGCACAGGAAACAAACAAATAAACAAACAAAAGCACAAAAAAATGAACTGTGAGATTCCCTAACCAATCATCTATATGCAGGACTAAGCTGTGAGGTTGGGATATGATCTAGAAAGCACATTTGTAATTGTTTAAAATGAGTATTATATTTCTTTCGGGGATACTCATTTCTTGATTTTGTCAAATACCTCTTTTAGGATTGCAAATAAAACACATGCTATTTTAATTAAGTCACAGAAATATATTTTATTTCTCACCAGTGACCTCACCTTTTAGGAGAATGTCAGACCTAGAGGCAGGAGGATAAAAAGTTTCAGGTAATCCTCAGCTAGCTATGAAGTCGGGGGCCAGTTTGAACTAACTTAGACCCTGTCTCTAAGATAATTATTTGTTCTTTTACACTGCATGGAAGACTCTGATTCTGATTTTTTGTTAATAGTTGACTAACATATACATGCACATGCACTCATCCTTACTTGTCTATCACATGAATACATGTGTTCTCATTCTTGCTTGACATGTTCTTGGGGATCATGTTTACTTAGCCATGAGTTTTGAAATTCATACAGGTTAAGAAAGTTCTTTGGAGCTACAATTTATCCTGGTTCTCTGCTCACAACATAAGCCATAATCAAAAAGGCCCAAGGATTGTCATCTCTTCTGCCAGCTCTAGCCTCCTCAGCATCCCCCAGCTCACCTACTCACTTACCTGGGAGAAGTAGTATGAGGCCTGAAATGAAGAGGTGAGGATGCATCATGGTGTTGACCTGAAGGACAATGAGAAGACACTGGTTAGCTGTGGCACTCAGACACTGTTTCGGGACATGGATTCACTCTGATTATGAATCACACAGGCCTCTCTGGTAGGGACTGCTGTCCATCCAAATCCCCTCATCTTTCCCAGTCCTTCCTCACATACAGCCAACAATCTCACTTCTGGTCATGAGATAGATAAGGCAGCAAACAGTGAAAACTGAAGGCAGAGACAAGAGTGTGTTCTCTTGGTAGAACTCTAAAAGAGACCAGCCTTCTAATGGCAAAGATGTACTTGCCTCCTGATGGACACAGAGGTGTTTCTGCCCATAGATACAGTGGTTAGTCCCAGAATCTCAACCACCTTAATCACTAGCAAGATGTCCTGAGCTAGAATACTGCTACACATGATGTCTGAGACCACATCTTTCTGGGGGATGTCTAGAGATACCTAGAAAACACTTGGTACATGTCAAAACTTTGCATTCACAGCGCCCCTTCATGCCTAAATTTCATCCTACATAAAATAGCAATGGTGTTTGCTCAGCTCTTAGGAGAGAATCTGCTATGAAGGAGACAATGGGCTGTTTATCCACAGGTAGCAAATCCTTGTGGAACCCCTAAGGTAGCTACTTTTAAGTCCATTTATGATGGATGTTACCTGTCTTCAGATTCCAACATCTAGATATCAACATTTGTTTTTTAATTGGCAAACCATAAAAACATGAATAAGCATACCTAGTACTTCATTAACTGTACTTCTGGTCAGAAGATTCCATGACTGCTCTCAGAGAGGAAAGTGTGCCCTGTTACCAGTCTTAAAGACAGTAATGGCTTTCATGAAGCCTCCACGAGCTCAGCATCTTCAGGCCTCGTTCCCTGCAGTATTCACACTAGCAGCCCCTGTACTGAGAAGACGTCAGAAATCTAATGCTGCAAAGTGGTGGTCAAACAATGATTCTTCATGGACATTTTAAACATCTTATTTCTCTTTTGCAAGACAACTTCAGAACATACAAAACCAACATGAGACACAATTGTCTTACTTTTTAACATGATACCAAACATTCTGTCCTTTTAGATTTCTATTGAGGAAGGGTCATGTACTTGGACATTCACTGTCTCACATAGTTGGCTCCCTTCTTTACACGTGTTCACTGTCATTGAGCTATCTCACAGGATTTCCTGTGGCCTACTTGCTCATAAAATGAAGGGAACA
>CABHPR010119079.1:8156-21256 GCA_902168415.1 Peromyscus melanophrys
ATTGGCTCACTGGTTAGTTGGTTGATTGTTTGCTTGGTTGTTTGATTATTTCATTAGTTGTTTGGTTGATTGGTTGGCTCATTGGTTAGTTGGTTGATTGTTTGTTTGTTTGTTTGTTTTGTTGATTGCTCGATTGATTGGCTCATTGGTTAGTTGGTTGATTGCTTGCTTGTTTGATTGGTTGGTTTATTCATTAGTTAGCTGTTTGATTGTTTGGTTAATTAGTTTATTCTAGGTAGGGCTACTTAAAATATTTCTAAGCTGGGGCAGTAAAAGTATTAAATGAACCTGAAAGGAACATCTTTCTGTGCCAGAAAACAAGAAAGCATGAAAAAATTCATGAAGCCATGTCAAAGGAGACAAAACCTAGGTTGAAAAGATCCACATTGTCAATTCTAACCAATTTGAATGTCGAAATATTTTTATGTAATGACAGTAATGGACTAAAACCATGATGTCATAGGGCTATAAATTAATGCACTATTTTTAATTAAGGGGATAGAAATAAAAATCTGTAAGTAAAATAATAATTTAGAATGAAGGATAGAGTTAGAAAATCATCAGCATATAATAAAACTATTGAGTGAATATTGATGAAGCATAAGGAATTTATACAGCATAAAACTATCTCCCCACAAATTAGCTATTGATTACAAAGGCAAGGAAAGAAATAGGTTGACATGATGGTAACCAAATAATCAAAGATAAAAAAACCAGTGTTGCAACAAGCCAACCCAAGAGCTACCTAACTGCACACAGTGAGGGGAGCACAATCCTGTTTACTAGTCGTTCCTCCCAACAGAGCAGAAACCAGATCTATACACACAGGCATCAAGACATGGGAGATGACTATTGGCTTATGCTCTTCAAGACTGAAGGGCAAGAAAGGCTGAGAAGGCTGCAAAGGCCAGCCAACTCAAGGCAGTACCTGAACCTGGACCATACCCCGCAGGAGCAACCATTAAGACAATAGCTGGATAAGCAACAGAATTGAAATATGGATTGTGGGCTAGAAGGGGAATTGTTCCTGCTTATTCACAAATGCTTAGAAAAAAGTATTAGTGTGCATAATAATGTTCACTAAGTATTAGCATATGTATAGTGATTATAAATATTAGTATAATTAGCATGCTAATTATATATACATATGTATGTATACATACTAATCATGGCTATATACAGATAGAAAATAAATGAGGCAAATTTAAACAATTGGTAAAGGATAGTGGGAATTCCTCAAACTACTCTTGTGACTAGTCAAAATTAGAAGCAATAACAAAATAAACAAAACTTGAAAATAATTAACAATTTAAGCCTTTTAAATTCGAATTACTACTGGCTGTGGTGACACACTCCCATATTCCCCATGCTCAAGGGATCCCAGGTTAAAGGTAGACTGAGTGGAGCATGACCTTGTCTCAAAAAATGTTTTCAAAAGTTGAATTTGTAAATAAATTTAAGAATGAGTTTCTCAAATTAAAAAAAAAAAGAACTATCAAGTCCAATCAGGGAATAAGGAAAAGGAACTAGAATAGAAAGAGCTGGATACGGTGGCACACTCCTTTAATCCCAATAGTAGAGATGCAGAGGCAGGACAATCTGTGAGTTAGGGACGAGTCTGGTCTACAAGCGAATTCCAGGTCAGTCAGGGCTACACAGTGGTTGTTTCTCAAGATGTGAGCTCTCAGCTACTGCTCCAGTACCTGCCTACCTGCCTGCTGTCTTGCTCCCCACCGTGATGGCCATGGACTCTAATCCTCTGAAACTATAAGCCCCAAATAAACTCTTCTATAAGTTTTCTTGGTCATGGTGTCTTATCACAACAAGAAAAAAGTAACTAAGACACCTAGAATCCCCCAGTGAGGGGCTGGGGGCATGGTTCAGTGGTAGAGCCCCTGCCTAGAATCCCCCAGTGGGGGATTGAGTGTGGGTCAGTGGTAGGGCACTTTCATAACACATCCTTGATTGGATTCCCAGCATCAAAAAATAATTAATTAATTTAAAAATTATAAATTAAGAAAAATAATTAATTAAATAAGACATAGACTTATGGGGAGGTGTGTTATGGTCTGGTAATACTATAAAGATAGTAGTTATTAATTATTTTATGACGTGAGTTCAGTTAAAATCCTTTTAGAAGAAAATACACAAAAAAGTTCTGAAAAATGAGAATTATAAGAGAGACATAGCATATCATCTATTAAAGCAAATTACAGAACTATAGCATTAAGGCTGTGGAAATGGCCAAGGGGGAAATAGATATGAAAAAGTAAAAAAAATAAGCAATGTGTGTAAGAAGAATTCAAAAACCCAACAAGCACACCACAAGCCTGTGTGCACCATTAGTTGCCAGAGAAGTGTAACTCGAAGAGCAGAAGGGGCTGGTAACAAAGCAGTTGGTGAATAGGAGGACCTGGGTGGGGGACCTGGGTGGGGCTCGCCCATTTTGAATACCCCAGCAAATGTCTATAGCTCTTTCAGAAAGCTATAGAATAAGAGGTAAGCACTTAAAAGTGCAGCTTCAAAGGCTTTGCTGGGGATTGGAGAGACGGCTCAGCAGTTAAGGGCTCTTTGTTGCTCTTCCAGAGGACCGGAGTTCAGTTCCCAGCTCCCACATCAGGTAGCCTACATCTGGCTGCAACTCTGCCTCCCTGGAATGTAAGTTCTCTTCAGGCCCTACGCTTATGTGCACAAACACACACACACGTAACTTTGTTTAAAGGCTATGCTATCAACTGAAATGTAGTCACCCCCGAAACACTTCTGTATAGCAGGCTCTCATGTCTTATAGACATAAGGCGCTGAACACGCAGAGAAGGTTGGTGGCTGAACAAAGACTCAGAGGGATGTACCCATCCTGCCAGCCTGCACCTGCAGCATCTCCACTGTCCATCACTCCTGCTGCTGTTCATTTTTCCCTCATCTGCTTCAGACAGCTTCCAGTGGCAAAGTTATAATTCATCCACTCACTCATTTATGTGAGTAGAGAGCGGTCATAAAAATGAAGACCACCCCAACCAGAACACATGTGAAGGCTCTTTATCCGGAAACAGCTGTATTGTGTTAAGGGAGTCAGTCTCTACCTCCTGTTTGGCAGACACTCAAAGGGAAACAAAGGGATGGAAAGCTTTTGCAGTAGGAAAAAAAGTGAAGGCTTCAAGTTGGTGTGGGGAGGCTGTGGGCATGCTAACCCATACTAGGTGCCCTGTGTGGTTGCTTAAAAGTACGTATTTGGCATTCTCCAAAGGGCGTAAGTTGAAAGCCAGGAGCATAATTATGAACACTTCCAGTTATTAATTAAGCTGGCCCCACTGTTATACCACTATTGTTTGGTTTTTCTAACCTGGTCCCTGAACTTGCATTTATCCATGGAGACATCTGGTTCACTTCCTGTACCAGTTCCTGCAAATTGTGGGTTATAAGTTTATCCTTATGTATCTGTATGGTCTGCTGGTCATCCGCTTGTATAGTCAGTCTCCCATAAGCACAGGGGAAAATACTGGATAAAATGCTTAGTGCTAGTTGTCAATTTGACTGAATCTAGCATCACCTGGGAGATGGGCCTCTGGGTATGCAAATAGGGAATTAATGTGGATTATGTCAATTGACATCGGAAGACCCATCTTAACTGTAGTTACAACCATTTCCTGGGCAAGAGATCATGGATTGTATAAAATGGAGGCAGTAAGACAAACATTAGCATTCACTGCTCTCTGCTCTCTGCTTCCGGAATGTGGGTGCTATGTGATCAGCCAGCCATCTACTCCTGCTACGATGCCTTCCCCGTCATGACGGACTGCAGCCTTCTGGAACCAGAAGCCAAAATGAATGCTTCCTCCCTCAAGTTGCTTTCATCAGAGTATCTTATCACAGCAACGGGAAAAGAAAATAAAACACTGGGTTCAAAACATGTGTTCGTTATTGTGACAAGATGCCTGAGGAAGGCCACTTGAAAAGGAAAGATTTGATTTTGCTCACCGTTTTACAGCATGGATGTGTGGTTGAGCTGGCTCCATTCCCGAGGACCAATGGTGACTTGGAGCATAATGGTGGAGAGAGTGTGGTAGGGAAGAGCTGTTCAGCTCACAGCAAGCAAGAAGGACAAGGAGGAACTAGACACAAGGTGACTGTGCAAAGGCACACCCCCAGTCATCAACACTGTCTGGTCAGGCCCAGCTTCCTACTTCCCATCACCTCTGAATAATGGCATCAAGCTGTGATCGGTTCAGAGTCCTCGGGATCAAATTGATTCTCGCTAGTCCCACCAGCTGGAGACTGAGCCTTCGGGATGTTTTGCAGGAAGCACACTTCGCAGCCAAACCTTAACAACAAAGGTGCAGGAAACACATTGCCTGCCCACCCAAGTAGATGGTGCTCTGGTGGAAAAGACACCCTGTTATTTTGGAATTTCATGACTCCTTAGCCATGTCCCATGGTAGGAAGTCCTCTCTTCTTGGCTACCCAAAAGCGCATTGAGCTTAGGCCAAACCCACATCCTGTTATCAGGTTCTACAGGACCCTTCCGTGCTTGGTTCTTGCCAGCTCCTTCCCAATAAGCTTCATCACTGCAGACAGCGATGGCCGTCCAGCCAGTGGGAGAAAACAGGTCCCCCTAGCAGCAGACAGTAAGACCAACAGTGCCTAAAGCGAGTTAATATTTCCATGTGTCTGTCACTACAAATTATGTCAGCAATTAAAAAATACTTCTTCTGGGACTGGAAAGATGGCTCAGCTGTGGAGAGCATTGGATGCTCTTGAAGAGGACCAAGGTTCGATTCCCACATGCTGATTCATAACCACCTATAACTCCAGTCCAGGGGATCCATCACCTCTTTTGGCCTCCACAGGCACTACCCGCATGTGGTACACAAACATGAATTCAGGAAAACATTCACACACATAAAAAACAATAGTAATATATAGTCCTTCCTGAAATCAGAGAAAGCATTTTCTATTAGTCTAGATCTGAACCCATTTGCCACCACTACTTAGAGTCTTGATTAGCACATTTTCCCTTACATTTTAATACGTGTTGATTCCTACATGGAAACTACTGAAACTTTGGAAAGTACTGAAGAGTAGAGACAGGTTCTCAAGACACACAGACTGCAGGGTGTCCATTTGTTTTAACGGTGAGTTTGGGGAAATTCGAAATTGCTCAGAATCAACACAGGCACAGTCACTGTCTCCAGGTGCTCTGAGTGCCACGGCCCTGCATTTAAACAGTAGATCTAGAGCAAACAAGGAAAGCCCAGTGACAGCCAAGACAAATTACCTGAACTCCTGTCACTTCAACTCTGTCACCTGAAGTGGGCACTTGAAAGTTCATTTGTGTTTAAAATTTAAAACAGAGCAAACTCCGTGGTGTTACATTTTTGTTTGATTGGTATGAATTTTAGTTCATACATGATTTATGGAATTTTAATAGTGTCTTTAAGATTGAAATTCATTATTTTCAATTGCTAATCATTCACAAACTAGGAAAGAATAGAGAGACTTTTACAGTACTAGCACACTTTTGTACTTCTATCCGGATAAGGTTAGAAAATCACAAATATATTTGTGAACAACTACAATCTGTTTCAAACAAATCACACTGACACACCAAGATTTGATATAGCTCTTTGAGCTGCAGGTGTGCCTCCAGGGCTCTACCACTGAGCCATACCCCAGCCCCTCACTGGGGGATTCTAGACAGGAGCTCTACCACTGAGCCACACCCCAGCCCCTCACTGGGGGATTCTAGGCAGGGGCTCTACCACTGAACCACACCAGCCCCTCACTGGGGGATTCTAGGCAGGGGCTCTATCACTGAGCCACACCTCAGCCCCTCACTGGGGGATTCTAGGCAGGGGCTCTACCACTGAGCCACACCGCAGCCCCTCACTGGGGGATTCTAGGCAGGGGTTCTACCACTGAGCCACACTGCAGCCCCTCACTGGGGGTTTCTAGGCAGTTGTCCCACCATTGAGCTGTAACACACAGCAACACTTAGGTGGTTTGTTTGTTTGCTTGCTTGCTTGCGTCTTTGCTTGTTTGAGACAAGGTTTCACTCTGTAGCCCAGGCTGATTGGTATGCACCCAACTCCTGGTCTTCCTGACCCTGCCTCCTGAGTTCTGGGATAACAGGTGTGCATCACCATGTCCTGATTGGTTTCTTAAAGATGAAAAGAAATTAAAGTTTTCACTGAATTATCTTGATTTATGATAATTTGATATTTTAGTGATGTTTCAACTAAGGGAACCCTTTTAATGGGATCCTAAAATAGGTATGCCAAAATGGTTCTCACACTGAAAGCTTTTCCTAACTATTTATTTATCTGTGATTTAACATGAATGAGTCACTTGAGAATTAAGAATAATCTAGAAGCATTCTTCAATCAGCTCTGGGTGAGAGCAGCTTGACACACCTGGGTAGGAAGAGCAGCAAAGACTAGCAGACCTGCGTGGGCCAGGGCTCAATGGGCAGCTGCAATTCACAGTTTCTACTAACTAGTGTGTGGGAATGAGCTTGTCTGCACGAACATAGTTCATGCTATCAGTCGCCATGTGGGGTTTGGCTTTTTTTAGTATAGTAATGTTTTTCTTCTAACATGATTACATATATATAAGTCAACAAAGGAAATTTTATGTTTATTTTCTTATCACTATCATTATTAATCATGTGTGCGCATGTGTATGGAAGCCAAGGGGTCAACCTGGAGGATCAGCGTTCAGGTGTCATCTACTTTGGTTTTTTGTTTTTGTTTGTTTGTTTGTCTTATGAGGCACAGTCTCTTCATTAACCTGAGAATTATGGATTCAGCGAGGCTGGTTAGCCAGCAAGACCCAGAAATCTGCCTGTCCCCATTCCATCTGTGCTGGGATTACACATGTGTGCCACCATCCCCAGCTTCTTACGTCAGTCCAGGAGCTCGAACTCAGTTCCCCATGCTTGTATGGCAAGTACTTTACTGCCCAGAGTCTCCACTGTCCCATCTATTATATTTCTGGATTGTAATTGAAAGTCATTTGGGTGTATGGAGGAAAGAGCATGTGGGGACAATCCCCTCTGCTTAAGAAATGTGGTGGGCTCACCTATGTCCTGAAGATCCTTGAAACACATCAACTTTGGCCTGACCCTGAATATTCAGTTGCTCGCATCAGGAGCACCATTCTTTCCAACCTCTGAGGAGCGGGACTCTTTCAGGCCCATCTGTCACTCTCAGAGGGCCATATTTTCAGTGTACCAGCTTCTCCATGTAGGCCTTGCCTCCCTTGCTTATTGCCCATGCCTTGGGACCAGTGTGGAGGCCCCAGGAAGAAAGGAAGTGTCCCCTGGCTTCCCTGCTTCCCTTGGGCACAGCACCTGGCAAACACAATGTCTGTATGAGGTGCCTGAGCAACCAACTGTGAATTCAGAAGCTCCTGTCACACACAGGTAAGAGAGGGGGCTGGTCCAACACATGCTGGGTCCTGAGGCTGAAACCAGGACGGACAAGAACACTAGAGCCAGCAGGAAGGGCAAGGGGGCGTTCAGGGAATTTCAAGCGGACAGGGTCTGGAGGGCATTGTTGTGACATAGGAAAGCCAGCAGGGACTCTGAAGCTGTCATCCAAGCCCCGGGCAGATAGATGGTTAAGGGATTTCAAAGTATTTGAGTTTATTTGAGGTGGTCAGGCAGTGACATGGGACCTGATGCATTCTCTAGAAACGTCGCCATGGCTGCCACAGAGAGACGAAGACCTGAGTGTCTCAGTTGGCCTGGAAGGGGGAATGGTGAGAGCCTGTGTTCTTTGATGTTCAGGAAAGCACCAAGGCAGAGATGAAGCAAGGCTAACTTCCTGCCACATCCAGCTAAAAACCCTGACAACTAGACTTGCCGAGACAGGGAAGAGCTAGGACCAGCAGGCCAAGGGGATGGGGGCACCCAGACCTTCTCAACAGTGCACAATCAGCAGGGCCAGGCCTGACAGCTTGTGAGAACAAGGTGGCAGGACACTGGTGGCTCGGGTCAGGAGGCTCCAATCCACGAGTTAGGTTGAAGGAGGCGCTGCCAGAGACACACAGAAGTTAACTCGGCTCGCATTTGTGCTTCTCTTCACTCACGGTAAGAAGGCCACAAGAGGCCGCTGAGGACTAACTCGGATGCTGAAAGACAAGGTGAGAGCCACTGATTCTTGATTTCAAAGGAGGTTGGCAAAGGAGCTACTGAAAGCCAAGCCAGCCCCACTGAGTCCTCAGAACCTAACAGCTACCCTGGGACACACACCACTCAGGAACTGGGAGATGCTCCAGGGGACCCCCTCTTATCCCTCCCCACAGGGATGGCCAGCACTTGTCGCCCTGTCCCCAACAACGCTGCTAATGTAGGCAGTCTCTTGGGATAGGGAGCAAGGGGCAAACTTTGGATCTTTACATGCCACAATGAAGAAAATCAATTCCAGGGCCCTGGGGAGGGAGGGACTACAGCAGAAGTCAGCAGCCACCACCAGCAGCCGCGCAGAGACTAGGATGGGGGGGCAGCTCCAAGTGAAGGAAGCATACTCTGAGGCCCGCAGCAAACCACTCTCCCCGAGAATAATGTGTAGGTACAAGCAGGGCCACACTAGTGTGCAGGTGTGTGGGGTGTGAGCAGAGCCACACTAGTGTGTAGGTGTGTGGGGTGTGAGCAGGGCCACACTAGTGTGTAGATGTCTAGGGTGTGAGCAGAGCCACACTAGTGTTTAGGTGTGTGGGGTGTGAGCCAGGCCACACAAAGGAAGAGGTTCTTTGTGCTTCCTAACCATGGCAGAAGTCCAAATCCTGCCTCCCACCACTGGAACAAGGCATCTACTTTAGTCACTGAGATCTGACTCATGGTCAGTGTTAGGGGAAGTAGCTGACATTTTTAACATTGCTGTTACAGTGGGAATGGGTTGGTAAACAATAGCCAGTTCACCTGGGTGGGTGAGACCCCCCCTCCCGCAACCCAGACTCCAACCCTTGGTGCTTAACATCAGCTTCCTCTGCACTCCCATACAAGAATGCTAGGTCAGAACTTTGGGTTTGACTTCCAGATCCTTCGTGGGGAGGGTAGAAGACTCCAGCTCTACCCAGAGCCTTGCATCTCTTTGCAGTCAAAGTCCTGACATGGACCTTGCTTATGCTGCACCACGAGGCATTTGGAACCCACTCTTCCAATCAAGTGATACAAAGAGGGGTGAGCAGACAGGATTTGGAGATCAAAGAGAAAGATCCTTCACAGGTGTGTAGAACCTACCACCATCCAGATGTTAGGGCATATTCAAACCCTTCTTTGTGACAGGAAGATCATTTCTGCTTTGTTTGATGATATTCAAACTTGGAGAAGTCCATGGAATGGAACGTAGTAGTCCCAACACATGCTGACTTCAATACAAAATGTCCCCTAAGGTTTATGTGTTGGTGTTCAGCCCCAACTGGTGACAGTCATGTGGATGAAGCTGATTGGCCATGCCTGCTCCACCATGATGGACTGAAATTTCTATGAACCATAAGTAACAAAGAAGTGTTCCTTAAGTGGTGTTTGTAGGGTATTTTTTGTTTTTATGGGTTTTTTGTTGTTGTTGTTGTTGTTTTAACAGCAGTGAAGAGGTAAGTAACACACAGCCATACTTGGGGGTCACAAGAGGTAGTGATGCTCCCAGAATGAGAAGATCCCATAAGGAAGAGAACATGCAGACAGGAAGGCACAGTGTGTGGGAGGAGCTGTACCCAGGGAGGGCTATGCAGCAGAAGCCAGCTCCCCACAAAGCCACCGCCCGGAGGCCACACCCTAACACTATCCGCAGTCTGAGAAGAATTAAAATGAAATTAAAAACTGCTGGAATGGTATCACCAGAACAATCCGTAAAAGAATGAAGAGTTGGACTCCATCAGAATTAAAAACGTCTGCTCAACAAGGGACAACGTTCAGCAAATTAAAAGACAAGCCACAGCTTGTAAGAAAATATTTGCAAGTCACATATTTGAGGAAGGACTTGAATCCAGATTGTTATAAAGAATTCTCAAAACCCAGCAATGAGAAAATAAACAACCTAATAAAAAGTCAACAAAACTTTTAACAGATGCTTAGCCAGCGTGGACAGATATCAAAGGAGCATATATAAGGGGTGTGTAATATTGTTAGACATTAAGGCAAATTAAAGTCACAATGAGATGCCACTGTATCCCTATTCCATTAGCTAAAATACAACAATAAAACACATAATACCAAGTGAGGATAAAAAGTAACTGGAATTTGCATACATTGTTGCTTCAAGATAGTAAAGCTGTTTTGGGATACTTACTGCAGTGTCTGGGTAGTGCTGCCTTCATGGACCCCTGAAGTAGCTTTCTGTTTGACCCCTGCAGTGCTGGAAAATGAAAATTGATGTTCTCATTGAAACTCTGAGTCCAGATATTTTGTAATAAATTGATGCATAACTACCATAAAATGCAAGCAAACTGAGTATTTTTCAAGGAGCCAATGAAAAAACAAACTGTAAAGCATCTATAGCGTGGAGTACTATTCAGCAATGGAAAAGAACAAAGTACTAACAGACACTCTGTGGGCGTATAGACAAATACGTTGTGCTAAATGAAAACCATCACATGCTAAACTAAATACCAAATCCAGGTTGGCAGAGCCACATGACCAGGAAATACCAGCAATTACCAAGAGGAAAGGCTGTGGGAAGGGCTTGATGACAAAGGACGTTAAGAGCATTTGGGGTTGGTGGATCCACACAGTGTCTTAATTAAAATGGTAATTAGATGAGGGTTCATGTTTGTCTAAATCTGTAGTACTGTGTACTATAATGGGTGACTTTTAATACATAGGAATTTTAAAATTAATTGGTTTGAAGAGGTTTCTTATTGATTGGTTGATTGGTCTTAATTGTTGGGGGTTGGGGAGTCAAGACAGTTTTACTATGCAGCCCAGGCCGGTCTCAAACCAACAGGCATTTTAAACTACTGTCCCAAAATGAGTTTACACTCAGTCAGTTCAACGTGATGAAATATGTTTGTCAGTTCTCTAACACCGTGAAGGAACACCTGAGAAAACACTAAGAAGACAGGCTTGTTCAGGTTCACGGTTTCTGAGGTTTCAAACCATGGTCACTCAGCCCATTGTTTCTGGATCTTGTAGTGAAGCTGAACATCACTGTGCAGAGGGTAAAACAGAGCTGTCCCCACCCCATGGCAGACAGAATCAGAAGGGAGGGGCGGGGTCTAAACATTGACTCAAACTCATAATTGATCAAAATGCAGAGAGTGTCAGCCCTTCCCGAAGGCCTGGGGACAGTCATGGAAGAGGGGATGGAAATGTAAGAGCCAGGGGGTAGGGAGGACCTGAGTAAAACAGGGACCAGGGACATGACGACTGTGCACATGGACTCACAGCAGCTGTGGTCGAATGCACAGTGTCAACCAGGTTGGCTTCCTGCGGTGGGGAGGAGAGGGTCTCGGGAGCTCCCACCCGTAACTTATGAGCTGTTAACAGCTTATGACTTCCGAGCAAGGGAGAGCGGGAAGTCAGTTTTCTTTAAGGCTCTGCCCCTGGTAGGCTGGCCATGTTTCAGTGGACGACCCCCACACCCCCGAGCATTTAGGCAGCACAAATCGAACTCTGTGGGTTATAAAAACAAATAAATAAATCATTTAAAAGAGGATACTAAGTTGGAAGAGGAGGGATGGAGTGGATTTGGGAGGAGTTGGAGGAGAAGCAGAAGTAAATAGGACCGAATGCGTTTGTATGCATGTATGACATTCTCAAAGAGTAAAAGTGTTTTATTTTTACAGTAAAAAAATCATTTTAACATATGTAGACACAGCTGAATTTCATTCCAGCACTCGGGAGGCAGAGACGGGCAGATCTCTGTGAGTTCAAGTCCAGCCTTGTGTACAGAGCTAGTTCTACGACAGCCAAGGCTACACAGAGAAACACTGTCTCAAACAATAACAACAACAACAACAAATCTCCTTCAAGAACACACTTCCAGTGAGCTGCTTCCTCCACTTAGGCTTCATCTCCTAGTCGTTGACTACCCCTCAATATCCTATAGGCAATGAATCCATCATGGATTAATCCACTGGTGAGGGCAGAGCCCTCATGATCCAGTCACATCCCAAAGACCAAAAGCCTTAAGCATGTTTGCTCTGGAGGGAGAGATTTCTGATGTAAACCATGACAGAAAGAGATCTTATCGATTTCATTGAACAGATGTGGAGAAGCCTCTGCCTGGTCCTCCTGGTCCAGAAGGTTCTAGAAGACAGTATAGCCTACCACTTCTGTCTTCCAGAGATATCTCCAGAGCAAAGCAGACCCAGTTAGAGTCTTGGGCCTTTCATGGAACAGGCGATATTTAAGGTGGGTATGTGGGGGCGTGTAGATTCAGTGTGTGTACTGTGAGTAGGCAAGAGTATGTGCATACACACAGACAAGGCTGATTCCAAAGCAGCGAGGGATGGTGGGCATGTGGAGGGAGGGCAGACCACACAGGATGGTGGGAAACTCATTGAGGGTCTGGTTGGCACAGTCCTGTGACTCCTGTGGGGACTTGTATGGAAGCCAGATGGGACATAAATAAGTATCAACATGGAGCCTCCTTTAAATCAAATGGAACAGGGCGTGGGGAAGGCTTCCTCCCCAAACAAGGCAATTAGCCCATCACAAGGAAAGCAGCCACAGGAGGTCACCATGACCCCATCAGCTGACATTTATGGAGTGCCTACCACTTGCCAGGCACTGTTGCCAGGGCTGCATACAGAGGGACCTATTTCATCCACCCACGGCATTTTTATGATTCCCATTTGTAAGTAAGAAAATCGAGGCCGTACAGTGACAAACTAACACATTCAGTCACACCTATACAGGAAGAATCGGGGTTCAAATCTGGGCACCCATCTCTGGGCACTCTTCTTGGCTGGATGCTGAGATGGTGTTCCGTCTGGGTGATCACAAAAACACAGAGAGCAGTAGGGTTATTTTCCCAGGCGTCTTTTTCTGTATTCATATGTCAATGTTAACACAGGCACGCACATGTACACATACACACATATGCACATAAACACACACACACACACACACACACACACACACACACACACACACACAC